>JBCEWC010002437.1:0-34473 GCA_038996855.1 Solanum aculeatissimum
ACTATTTGAAGTACACTGTCGAAACTGTCCCTCTAGGCCACTAACTAGCCCAATTTGCATTCGGCCACTTAAACTCACCCATGGCTACCAAAACTCAATCATGACTTGTAGTACATCATATAAGGTCAATCATAAGGAGATTTTGAAAATTTTTGGGTTGTTACATGGGTGCTAAGTGTAAGCATAGAGTCAACACAGTATTTAATGGCGTCGTTGCTGGGGAATATGACTAGACTTGATTAGCATAGTGTAATTAGATATATTGATCTGTATTTCCCTAATTTTATATTTTTGTTGTTTTTGTTTTGATATTGGGTTCAGGTGATCAGTGCATGTCAACAACCAGAAGTCGAGGCACTCCTTTGATTAATTTTGATCCTGAGATTGAGCAAACTGGAAGGTCAATGTCCCGACAACCTAGTAATGATGTGGATAATGCAACAAATGTTTTATTGAATCCTAATAAAGAAAACCCACCAATAGTCATCCCACAGCCGAAGGGACTCTAAGCCGCAGCAAATGATTGGAACCAATATTGGCTCAACGCAATGGTTATAGATGTCATTGGGGCAATAGTGCTACCTCCATTGCCAAATAACATGAAGTTTGTTGTCTCAAGTGGATTGTTGCAAATGCTTCAGAACTGCGGGTTGTTCGCTGGACTACCATTCGAGGATCCACACAATCACCGGCACAATGTTGTCTTTGTTTTTAAGAGTGTAATGGGAAACTAGAATCTGTCTATAGATGTCGTTGGGCTCATGTATTCTCATTCTCTTTTATCGGTAATGCAACCTCATGGTTGGCTGAGCTCCCACAGAGTTCCATAACTAGTTGGGTTAAACTACAGAAAACCTTTTTAGAGACGTGTTTCCCCATCTCCAAAAAGCTTAAGCTGAAGTAGGAAATAAACAACTTTGAGCAGTTGACTGGCGACTACATCGGTACTACTTGGGAGCAGTTTTCGAAGTTTTTGAGATGGGTTCCTGACCACAAGATTATGGATAACTCTCTGGTCAAAATCTTCTATAGAGCCCTTGATGAAAATAGGCAAGCAGTTGCTGACACTATCATGGGCGCTTCATTTATAGACCACACTTTCGAGGAGATAGTTGAGCGACTAGAGAGGGTGGTCAAGATAAATCATGCAT
This sequence comes from Solanum aculeatissimum, assembly GCA_038996855.1. Lineage (NCBI taxonomy): Eukaryota > Viridiplantae > Streptophyta > Magnoliopsida > Solanales > Solanaceae > Solanum > Solanum aculeatissimum. The sequence goes on from JBCEWC010002437.1 coordinate 1,152, forward strand.
GGGGCACCCGGGACAAGGCCACAACATGGAGTTTATTTGTTGTTACTACTACTCCAGTGCGAGCATATGTTAGTGAAGAGGTGATGCAGGAGCTCACACGGATCACTATCAATATGGAGTTGTTGATGAAGCAGAATGTTGAGAAGGTAAATGACATCGCTCATCAGCCAGTTCGGGCACCTATGTATGAGGAGCCCTACTTTGAAGATGAGGCTTTTTTTGTGGCAAAACAGATGGGAGGTTTCTTTCCCAACGCCCAGGGATTCACTCAGGACTATTGGCGCCAAGGGCAAGGAAACCAAGGTTGGAGCTTTGGTCGTGAGGCAAACTACAACAACAATAATAGGAATGGCTTCTATGATCAAAATAGCGGTCAGGAGAGAGATGCTGAGTGGGGGTCGCAGGGATGGTAATAGAAGCGGCACTTATGTCCCACCCCACACTATGATGCTAGAGCTAGTTTGTCTATGGTTGAGGAGATGTTCGAGAGGTTGATGAAAAAGGTTGATACACAGGGTGAGACGCTAAAAGGGATGAAGCCTACCATCTCCAGTATAAACCAGAAGATCAAGTCTCATTTTGTGGCAATTAAGCAGCTTTAGCAGCAGTTTGGTTAAATCTCGACCCAACTCAACTAGTGCCAGAAGGTTACCTTGCCATGCAACACTATCCAAAACCCAAATAATGAAGGACAATATATGGCAATCACTACACACAGTAGGAAGCAGACCACTGACCTTCTTATACCTGTAGTTGAGGAAGATTATCATGATGAGGGTGTCGTGGATGAGCGAGCAGAAATTGGAAATGTTTGTGTACAGACTAAGGGAAGCAATGCAGCGCTAACACTATCGAAACCCATTCCTCATCCTTCTCCTCCTTTCCCTCAAATATCAAAGAAACAGGAGAAGGAAGGGAATTTCAAACATTTCCTTTCCATGTTGAAGTAGTTGTCCATCAACATTCAACTGATCGAGGCATTGGAGAAGATGCCCGAATATGCTAAATTCATGAAGGACCTAGTGACTAAGAAGTGCACCGTTAGTCAGGTGATCTCACACGAGCTCCAACACTGCAGTGCTATCTCCACACGGTCCTTGGTACAAAAGAGGGAAGACCCCAATGCATTCACCATTCCCTGCACTATAGGGGATGTAGAATTCATGAGGGCATTATATGATATCGGGGACAACAATAAATTAATGTCCATTGCGATATTTAAGAAGCTCGGCCTGGCATCCCCTACACCGACTAGCATGCGACTTTTAATGGCTAACCGTATAGTGAAGAAGTCGGTGGAGATCTTGCATGATGTCTTCGTTAAGGTGGACATGTTTATATTCCTCGTGAACTTTGTGATCTTAGACTACAAAGTTGACTTTGATGTCCTAATCATCTTGGGAAGGCCTTTCTTGGCCACTGGCGGGTCCTGGTGGATATGGATTTTGGCCTTCTCAATATTCAGACTGAACGATGAAGAAGTCACGTTCAACGTCTGCAGATAATGAAAAGGCCTGATGAGCTTAAGATAGAAGTTTGGTCTGTTGATGAAGTCTAAGTAATCAGATAGCCCATGTTGTACCACGATAATAAATCAGGCGTTACTTGGGAGGCAACCCAACACAGAGAGAGTCACTTATGTACCTAGGTAAATTCCTTTTTGACCCCTGTTCTTTACATTGTATTCTTGTGCATTGAGGACAATACCCATTCTTTTTTATGAGGTGTGGTGGTTATACGACCCCGTTGAAGCCTGAGTAACCTTGGCCTATAACTACCCCAATTTTTGATATCCAAAGGGGTTTGTTGCCTGTATTCTTTCCCTGTGAATTTTATTTTATATTGAACCGGCATGTCTAGGATGTTTTAAGAAGCATATGTAGTACATAGTATTGATACCTATGTATAGTAAGTTTTTGTGTAAAAATGATACCCATCAAATTTTATTTTTATTAATCTGTTAGTTACCATGCATGATTAGGCTATCATTATAGTGTTTGTCCTACCAAGTATGTACTGTAATAAAAAGCATGATCTGATTAGTGGTGTAAAATACATAAAGTAGTGCCATGAGCGAGTGAGCGTAATTGCATGATTCTCTACTGTATTGTAATTTAGAACTTGCCCTGTTACTCAGGATTAAAACTTTAGGTTAGTTGGGTAGGAAGGGATCTTAGGCCATTATTCTAATTGAGCCCACTTAGCTTAAATAACCAACTAAAAATGTTAATTATCCATTGGTCCCTGTTTTGAGCCTAACATTGACCCTATTATTTGTAAACACCTAATAGACTGAGCCTTAACAAATGATGAATCCCAGTTCGACCCTGGTCTTTCCTTGAACACTGTGATCCTCAACTTAGGCTAAAAGCCTAAGTTGAGGGTGGCTACCAAACAAGTGGCCCTGGTTCGAAGGTTAGATATTGTGCACCTCAACTTAGGCCAAAAGCCTAAGTTGAGGGTGCCTTGTATAAGGGGAAGTCATAAACAAAGGAGAAATGCTTAGGGATACAAAGAAGAAAAGAAAAAAGAGAGAGAATAAAAGGGGTGCAAGAAAAAGGATTAATTTGCCAAAATTCGAAAGAGTGTAGATGAATAAGGGAAAAGTATTAAAAAGAAGAAAAACGTAGACAGGCGAAAAATAGGAGAAGGGGAGAAGAAAAGAGAAGTGATTGGTTGGTTGGGCAGAAGTGGTACAAAATGCAGTATCAAGGAGGGTCGTAATCACTATTTATCCAGATAATCATTCCAAAGCCCCTTGAGCCTAATTACAAGCTTGAAAAGTCCTAAAGTGATCCTAGTTCAACTAGTCGGTAGGTCATAAGTCTAGAGTATAGGGGCAAGCATATGGTATTAGGTACAATAGTTGAATATCTTTTGTGAGAGTGAGCGTTTTGATACAGTCCCAATGAACTTAAACTGAAAAAAAAAATATCACCCAGAGTGTTAAGGGGACTTCTGTCTGTAAGGGCACTTGCTTTACATTATTACACATGAATAGTTTAGTGATATGTCATTTATTTATGGTTGCATGGCTTTTCATAGTTGCACTACTAGAAAATTAATAGTCTTCATTGGTTCACTAGATAGCTAACTGATATGGCTTTTGAGGAAAGTTGGGTATTTATTGAGGTTTTGATTTATTCTGTCATTGGATTGATTTTTGTGTCTTTGTGTTTCTTAGGTAGATTGAGTCCATCGCTTGAGGACAAGCAACAATTTTAAGTTAAGCCCCTTGATTAGAGATAATAGATAATGAAACTCCATGAAGGCAAACAATCTCTCAAATGTAAAGCCTAGTGTAATCTTCCGGTGAATATGTCATTCTTACTTGCAAGAAATGAGCAGATTTTATCTGCCTACCAATGATTACACAAATAGAATCACACTTGTGTGGAGAACGAGGCAAACCAGTGATGAAATCCATATTTATCATGTCCCATTTCCATAGCAGAAGCTCAATATATTGAGCTATGGGTCCAGGTCTGTGATGTTATGCTTTAACTTGCTGGCAATTGGGCCATTGGGCTACCATCTCTGTAATTATTTTTTTTTGCCATTCCATAAATAGATTTGTTGAAGGTCTCGATATATTTTGTTACTCTAGGGTGGGTTGAATATCTAGAATTATGAGCCTAACAAAAAATCTTGCCATGGAGCCTTCTGATGCTTGACACACATAAGCGACCCCGGTACATAAGGACTTTATCTCCAGTTAGTTTAAATAAAGGGTGTTGATGTTGTGGAATACCTCCCCTTAGTGTTATAAGCTTAGGATCCTCGCGTTGTCCTTATTGACTTTGGTAAAATAGGAAGATTCTGTTGTATTCTGAATTATTACATCTCAATCCTCTGCATGTACCAATCACATCTGCAAACTAACTAGCTGACATAAGTTTTTTGTCATTTTAGCCTTATCAACCTCAATATGGCCTAGACTGTCCATGGACTTCTAGCTATGTGCATCAGCAACAACATTAGCTTCACTGAGATGATATAAAATGTTAACATCATAATCCTTTAGGAATTCTAGAAAGCTTCTTTGTTGAAGTTTTAGCTCCTTCTACTTAAATAAATATTGGAGGCTCTAGTGGTCGGTAAAAACATCAATAGGAACTCTGTATAGATAATGCCGCCAAATCTTTAGGGTGAAAACTACTTCGGCAAACTCTAGATCGTGAGTAGGATAATTTTGTTCATATTTCCACAACTATTTTGAAGCATACGCAATAACCCTACCATGCTTCCTAAGAACACAACCTAGGCCAATTCTTGAGTCATCATAATATACAACATAGATTTTGGTGCTATCCAAAAGAGCCAAGATAGGTACTATGGTAAGCCTCTTCTTTAGCTCTTGAAAACTCTGTTCACATGTTTTAGTCCACTAAAACTTAGTTGCTTTATAAGTTAATTTTTCCAGTGGTGCAGGGGTAGAGGAGAATCCCTCAACAAACCTTTTATAATATCCTGTGAAGACAAAAGCTACCAACCTCTGTCGAATTCAAGGGTCTCGGTCAGGCCATTACTGCTTAAATCTTCTGTCCATCAACCTTGATACCATTGCCAGTAGTAATATGACCAAGAAAGCTATAGAATTTAATCAAAATTCACATTTAGAAGGTTTAGCATATAACCTGTTGGCCTAGAGAGTCTATAATATAGCTCACAAGTGGTCTGCATGCCCAACTTGTGACCGTGAATATATCAAAATGTCATCAATAAATACAATCACAAAATCATCCAAGAACGATTTAAAGACTCAATTCATTAGATCCATAAAAGTTGTTAGGACATTTGTAAGACCAAAAGACATGACAAGGAACTCAAAATGTCCATACCTCATCCTAAATGTTGTCTTCTGAATATCAACATCCCTGACTTATAGTTTGTGGTACCCGGATCACAAGTCGATCTTTGAAAAACATTTGGCACTCTGCAACTGGTCGAATAAGTCATCAATCAGCGAAACAGGACACTTATTCTTGATAATGACTTTAGGTTTCTGCATGTAATCAATACACATCCATATATAGCCATCTTTCTTTAGGACAAGGAGTACTGGAGAACCCCAAGGAGATGGGCTTGGCGTAATAAAACATTTATTGAGTAAATCCTTCAGTTGATCCTTTAATTCCCTTAGCTCTACAAGAGCCATTCTATAGGGAGGAATGGATATAGGCTACATATCAGGAAAAAATCTATAGCAAAATTGATTTCCCTTTTAGGGGTAATCCCTCGAAGTTCATCAGGGAATACCATCAAGAATTAATTTGCAATAGGGACTGACTGAATGGTCACTAGCTAATAAAATTTCCTGTACGCCCATAATGGTAACATCTGAACCCTCCCTACACTGTTGGTCTGAAGCTTGCCACATTGTGTACATAGAGAGTAGGTTGTCTCATTTATGTAGAACGCTACTATTAATAGCCCTAAGGATGGCCTAAACTTTTCCCTGGTCCAAACTAATATGAGGATCAAATCACTGGCCCTGCATCTGTGGTAGGAAACTACCCACTGGCGGAGGTGGATATCGATGAGATGGGGGCCTAAAATTACCCAGTGACTTCTTATAAGACCTTTTAGTATAATCCTCTTATTCTTCTCCATATCTCCGCGACTATCCAAAATCTGATAAGAAAGGTCCTCTACAATTTGAGCAAAAACCTGTATGCAAAAAATATCTACACCATCCCGTAAAGATGTTATCTTGAAGTCTCTGATCAAATGATCCCCCAAACGATCCATATAACGATGAACTCTGGCGCTGATGGTACGTACAATACCTATTGTATATCTAGCCAATGAATTAAACTTAAGGCTATACCCTCTTACGCTTATATTCCCCTACCTCAAACTGGTAAACCGGTTAAGATGGGCTTCCCAAACCTCATGTGGCAAGTAACGAATTATAAATGCCTCATAGAAGTCTTTCCACTCTATTAGTAGGGCATCAGGCCCCCTGGAGCGCTCTCATGCCTCATACCACAAGATGGCAACATCATGTAATTGAAAAAAATAACTCCACATCCTCGGTGATGAGGCATGCATCACCCTCAATACTCTATACATATGGTCTATAATGTCTTAAGGACCCTTAGTGGGACTAGATCATGTTAAATATTAGAGGGGCCAAGTGAAGAAACTCTCATACCTTTGAGCTTTCTGTTTGATCCTCTTTGTCATCTGCTTTCGCCTTAAGTTATATCTTATGAATAGAAACCATCCTAGTCAGTAGATGAACTGCCTTCGGCATCCCCTGCTCCCCAGTCTCTGTTGGGTTTGGGAGTACAGGATCTCCTTGGGCCTCAACAAGTGTTGGTAAATTTGGTATTGTGGGTACTGAAGACTCCCTATATGCCTCAATGGGGATATACCCCTTGACCTGGCAAGGAATGATCGGTACTTTTTCTCTAATCCATACCTATCTCACATTGTTCTATCTCTTGAGCATAGGCAGCTCGTTAGATAAAAACCCACAAAGCACGATTTAGATTTCACATGTTTCTATAGCTTTTCTCTATAGCACAATCTATGAAGTGAAATAATTGTAACCATCCCTAAATTTCTCGTATTGATTATAAGTGTGGTGCACAACATACCCATAAGCAAGACTCTACTAGACATGATATTGTGGACTTCCTCGGACATGACCTATTTTGATGCAATGTTTGTCATGCCCTAAAAGAAAAGGAGGTGTGACTAACACTTGATATTGTCATTGGTTGAGTAAGCCATTGAACATGCTAGATAACTAGACTAAGGGGCCAAAATATCAGGTCGCATAACGTCTAAAAAACTAAGACTAGATCGTTTAGGTTATGGCATGGTCAAAAATAAATCATGTACATTAAGATAGGTAAACAAAAATGATAAAGCACTAGCTAGCCGACAAGGCAACAACAACAGAAGTACAATCACACATTATATATGCATGCCAATCCTATGACTGGAGACTGAAAGGCACAATATAACCAACCCAAAATAACATGTCCATAATAGTCTCTAAGATAGTCACTAACACTATCGGAACAACGCCCCGACTATACCCAAATGTACAATAAAAAGTAAATATCTTGTGAAAGCTTTGAGAAGTGGTGGACCTTCCCAACTCACAGCTGAATTTGGCTCCTAATGGAGGGGTCATTCAAAATCCCTACCTGAACTTGCATGCACGAAATAAAATGCATCATCCCCAAGAAACAGGGCGTCAGTACAAATAAACATGTACAAGTATGTAAGATAGAAAGTAAAATCATAAATAACTGTAGTAAAAAGTGTAATAGAAATACCACCTGTAAAAATAATTTAGGTAATCTTCATGGCCAACCCTCAGCTTCCTAGTGATCAAATATGCATAGTATACTCGAGTAATCATATGTCGTGAATACATATATATAGACTCAAATGCATGGCATACCCAACCAAATGCTAGCAATGGTGGTCCTTTATGGTAGCTAGTCGACATTATATTTTCCAACTTGTGGCCATCCGTATCATATACATATATATAGTCAGTTGGGCAAATAGGCCCTATACCTCCGGTTATAGCTCAAAGTCCATGCATAACGTGTCATGTATTCTATGAATGTTGAATGCACATAGTAGGACATAACATGAATTTAGCCAATCTTGGTTCATTGTTACACTTATCCTCATAACATAATAATCATTGTCATAACATATACTCATGACCCATGCAGTCTTACATATCTTTTGAATACGTTTAAGAACTTAACTTAACATTTAGAATGAGGACTTAACTCTTAAAAAGCTCGTAAAGATACTTCACATAATGCTTATGCTTTGATCCATGTCATATGGTAAAACAAAGTACGTAAAAAGAATCAAGTGCCTTAATAGTTTAAATAGGAGAATCATATCGGAGATTATTGGAAATCAACGTATTACTTTTTAAGTTCTTCAAATACGGTTTTAGTAAAGAAGAAGGATTGATTATGAACACTACATTCCGTTCGTATCTACCTTTATTTTAGTTACACTACACCAAGAAGTGCCACACCTCAAACATATGGACAGTTAGTCAGGAAAATCGATAAATTTATGTATAGATACTGAATGTCCAATTTAAGCAAACGAATGGAATGCCAACCTAATATCATTATGAAAATAATTCAACTGCAATCCCAATTCCTTTTACAGAAGGTCTTTCTAGCAACATAATGAAAAAAATATTGCATTTAACATTTTGGGAATTACCCAGACTTCGTGCTAAAAGAAGGGACGGAGCGTAGGCTTAACATTCCTCTCCAACAAATGCCTAATTGCCCAAACTTTCTTCACGAAAGTTGTTCCATACGTCCTAAGCTTCACAACAACTATATATACGCAGCTCACAAACACCTATAAATACTCCATAATTAAGCATTAATGACAAGATTTGCTAGATAGCATTTACGCGAGGAAACATCCGTAAAACTATGTAAAAATGACCATAAAAGATCGACAAGTTTATTACTTGAACAAACCAACTTTAAGGCTTGAATAACCAGCAAGAACACCCAATTTATGCCTTCTAAAAAATCTCCAAAAATAGCTAATTGTCAGGACCAGAAATCTGGGTGTGATGGCACTCACCTATCCCACCAAGGCGAATCAGCCCAATTCCCAAACAACTTCTTAATAACAATAGAAGCGGAAGATAATAGTCTAATAATATAAATAAATGGAAGAAAGCACAATAAAACTATCCCAAGAACTGGTATCACATGTACAAGCCTTTAAATGTAGAATACTAAAAATAAATACAAATCATAAATGTCTAGTAATCAAATAGAACAAAACATAGGATGAGATCCTTAAAGGGCTACTAAAGACATGAGCAACTACCTTAAAGGTAATTAAGAATCTTGATCTAAAAGAGAGAAGTTTAGCAAGATGGACCGAGCTCAACACCTACAAAAATATAGCAAGGGGTGAACATCAAACAACAAAACAGTCAGTGAAATGGAACTAACCCAAAGTAAAGTAATGAAAAACATGAGTAGCTCCTTAAATCCCAACCATATTTTGCTGAACTACAAAGCTGCACTTAGAAAAACCCTAGCATAATATAATATGCAGATCACAGTAGTATAGATATCCTCATCACCTTAGATAGTATCTCAATACACAAGTATAAAAACAGAATCAATAACTACTCGAATCAGTGATACAATAATACTCGAATCAGTGATACAATAATGTCCAAATCAGTAAATACAGTAGTACTCAAATTAGGGCTATAATAAGTATACAATTTCATGAGTTATACCAAGGTAATAATAAGCAGGTATGATATGAAATGGAGTAGATTCCATGAGATGCGAGTAATGTAATGCAATGTCAAATAATCATGATGCTTATCTGTCTTACGATACACATCCATTGATAACCTCGGGCTAGAACCCATGGGGAACATATCTGTCTATGTATCTACCCCGTAGTGTGAGGCTCATCCCTAGTATCATCAATATTACCTACCATAGAGCGTGTTTCCTATCCCCAGAATGAATCAATATCTCATACCACTAAGCGTGTGGCCTGACCCCATAATGAATAAATATCTCACACCACAGAGTGTGTGGCCAGACCCCTTAATGAATCAATATCTCATACCATGGAGCATATGGAACGATCCCATAATGAATCAATATCTCATACCACAGAGTGTCTAACCAAACCCCATAATGAATTAATATCTCATACCATGGAGCATATGGTCCGACTCCAGAATAAATCAGTATCTCATACCACAGAGTATGTGGTCCGACCCCAAAATGAATCAATGTAACTCAGTCAAGAATGCACAACAACATAATATATTCACATAGAGTAATAAAGAGTGCATACAAGAGTCCATATTACAATAGATATAACAATTCAAATCAACGCATCTCAATATACAAGATATACGAATCAATCTATTCGATCCTACAACAAAATCTCTAACCCACCAGAGGTATTCAAAATGTTCATTATCAATTTATAATTAAAGAGCGCCAATTTTAAATGTATTCTAAATCTTAATCTCATTAGCAACTCGCTAGAACCATTTCCCTCCCTTCTGCCTTTCCTCATTAATAGATCATCAAGAAAACATGTAATATTAGAAAATAGTCATGCTCATGGAAATGGAATATATGAGATGTCCATACGTGTCATGTATCTTAACAATAGAAACCCATTAATTCTTAAGGGTCTCATTATCACCATTGTCTCAATATATCAACCATGTCATGATATAAGTACCATCTTGCTATCAATATCGAACAATTAACAAGATTACATAGGTCACGAATTCATGATTAATTTATAAATCAATAAATCCCCATATAAATAATTTTCTATCCAAAATATCATGATCAAGCCTACAATGATACAATTCTACCCCCAAAGTACTCAATTCCACACACATAGGAGCACACAAGGTTCATTCATACTTAACAAAGGATTAGAAATTCACTTGGCCCAAATAAAGTCCCAAATTAGGTCGAATTCACCGCCTTCCCCCTCTTTCGATACTCCAAATCACCACAATCTATTCAAATATTGTATGACAATCACATAATGAATCTAATGATACTTAAGTCATTCAATTCAGAGAAAAAGGTTAAAATGGTCAAAAATTCTATGTCGAAACACATTGTATGAAATCTGAAAATTAATGTATAAAAATATTTTCCCCGTAATAAGGACTCAACGGTGAAAATGATTTTGAAAACGGAGTTAAGATGAGGGAGAAATTAGCATTTTAAGTTTAGGAAATTCATATTCGAAACCCCCCAATTTACACCAATAAAATCCCAAAATTAGAAGTTAAAATCATCAATTAATCAATATAAATCAATGAAATAGGTTAGAAAATAGTTACCTAGTCACTTTGCCTTGAAAACCCGCAAAATCTCTCTTGAAAACGAAGCTTGAAAAGTTGAAAATGGTGAAAAGGACCAATTTCCATCTTTTAAAAAAGACATTGTTCAGGAATTTAATATACTCCTCGAACGCAGAGACATAGGAGTCTCAACACTCCGCAAATGCAGACTACTCATCCGCGAACACAGAGTAGTGGTTGCCTGAACCCCATGAACGTATGCCCCAGCTCCAAGAACACAGAGGTCAAGTACCCTCACACTCCACGAACACGGAGGGGTACACGCAAACATGGAGAAGGGTGCTAATTACACTAGAACCAGCTCACACAAGCAACACACAAAGAATAAAAAATAGGAGCAGAACCCTCGAGAATTCGTTTAGAACCCCATGAACACAAACCAAATACGAAACCTTACTAGAAACGATGATCCGATTCTATATAGACGTCAGAATTCGAATCCAGAGCAACTATGATCCCGAACACGAGAAAGATCATTTAAACTAGTTTCAGACCTAAAAACATAGAATATTCTCGAAGCTCTTAAAATTGCAAAAAATGCATTTCTAGCATTAGTTTCATCAGCCGAAATCACTGGAAATGACAGAATTTTGATACAAGCTCCCGAACTCCAAATGTTGACCAAAGTCTAACTTATGCTCCAAAATGAACTAGAATTGCAACTTTGGACCTAAAATCTCCATTTTAACTCCGAATTTAGTTATACAAGTTTTCCCAGACCAAATTCGGCATTTCAGAACTGATGGAATCAACAGAATCACAATCTGACACTCAAACTAAAAAAAATGACCTCAAAACTCAAATTTTCCAACTTTAAGCCTCCGAAAACTCTTTCTTTTGCAAAACTCTGACTTTTTATCAGATTTTCAAAAGTCTGACTTTTAGACTTATTCAAAAATGATCCAAGACAACTTTTAGGAAGGGAAAAATAGTAGTTAAGTTAAAAATGTCAAAAATGATCTTTAAGGTCATTACATTATTCACCACTAAAATCATGTTCATCCTCGAACATATAGCAAAGGGAAGAGCCTTACTAGGGGTAACCAAAAGTCTGAAATGCAGTATCGAAGTCACCAATTCTTTCCAAGTAATCTCATTTCCAAAAGCCATACCATCTGGATGTACTATCAAGAATAAGACTTACAAACCAACATATAATTCTGCCCTACAAGAGTAATTACCAAGTCAGAAACTAGTCAATGATCCAAGCTTGAACCCACACCCTCATACCATATTATACATACCAGGACAAACTTTTGCTCGCTAGTCCACTAAGTAACTCGTATCCAATTCCCCTGGAGGCAAAGGGTGATCCTCAACCATTTGTAGTTGATTGTTATATACAAGCCATTATAAAATCTCATTCAAGTCCCTCTCTCTTAACATATCCCTCCCCAACCTAAGTTGCACAATTCAAACATTCAAACAATGCATGATCAATAGAAGGGAAACCAATTACTGAGACCCAAAGGAAGATGACGACCAGGAAGGATAATAAGAGAATGATACACCCAAACTCATAACACCTCTATTAGCACTACCTGAAAGCAGAAACATTGGCTAAATCAGGTTCTTAAAAACTACCTAAGTACCCAGGGTAATGAGAAACCACGAGTGAAGCCCAACATCATCATCTCCAAAACTTTCCACAAATAAGCATGATAAGGTCCACCATCCACACTTATACATCATAAAGTATTATCCACATCAAGCCACAAGCCAATCCATATCAAGAATAATCATATCAACCTAAGTATTATCTCCAATCAAAGGTAAGATAGGTTTGGTATATCCAATTCACCACTAAAGAATCACCTACCTAAATAGATATATGTACGGGCACAAGAATAGACTCACACAATAAATGAAGCTTAGTATAGGATTAATAATGATTTGAGGATTGCCTATTACAATACCTATAATCTCGATATTCAGAGGCCTCAGCCTCGAGTCTGTCTGGAAAAACATAATAATGGCCACCTCGACCACCACTCGTAGAAGTTGTTTCCCTATCACAAGAATAGATAGAAATATCTCCTGCTCCTCAACCACCCATACGTCCACCTCTATCAATCTAACCTCTACCACGACTCCTAATCTATGGGGTTAAACCTCTGGCTGGTGGTGCTAGATCTCTGACTGACACTACAGAGTATGAACGGTGGAGCCAAGAATGAGTTTGGTGAGGGAAAATTCTAATCACATGATCTAGACAGCCACACCCATAACATGACCTCGGGTGAGAAAAGTACTGAGAAGGTGAAGGGGAAATATTGTAACCTATCCGGCTTTTAGTCCTCTATTGAAAACTAGATGATATGTGTTCATCATTGTGCGAACTGTAAGGGCCTGCGCCACTCTCTAATGCTGGAAATGATGCATGAACCGAGCCTCGATACTAAAATAAACCATCTCTCTTACTCACATCCCTGCTTCTTGACGAGGTACCCACGAAATGCCCTAATGTACGAACCCTTTTGGGGTCTCCAAACTCTTCTCTCTACATCAACTCTACCTCTTTGGTAGCACTAACCAAGTACTAAAAATAAGATCCATCCCTAGCTACCTAAAATATCTACTGTTCGGTAGGATATACTAGTCCTATCACAAATTAGCAAACTTTCTCTACCTCAGTCAGAAGTATAGTTGTAGCATGACGGGCCAATTAGCAAAAGTGAACCTCATACTCTAAAACCATCATATTACCCTGCCTCAAACTCTCACATCTCAATTGGCTCTCCTCATGAACACTCCGAGGAACAAATCGATCACAGAATGAATCACAAAATATCTCCCAAGTCATCTAAGGAGAATCGACCTGAAGATATCCTAAACAAGTCCTCCACCAGTCCCTTGCTGGTCCACTGAGCTAAAGGGTGACATATCTCACACCATGTGTATTTGCTAACCCCACAGTCTCCATTTATTCTCTACAAGTGATCAGACAGTCATGTGCATCCTTTGTCTTCCCACCCTAAAACTAAAATGAGTCCATATTTTAGAACCTCTCGTATCTCCGCTGCTCATCATCCATCGAGGCAGCTACTGGTGGAACCTCAATAATCAGAACTACTAGTGGTTGTTCTACCTGAATGTAGAATACTCAAAAGAAATACAAGTCATAAATATCTAGTCCTTAAATAGAAAAAAATATAGGATGATCCTTAAAGGCCTGTTGAAGACATGAGCAGCTACCTCAAAAGTAATTTAGAAGCTTGATCCAAAAGAGAGAAGTCTAGCAAGATGGACCGGGCTCATAAACTACAAAAATGTAGCAAGGGGTGAGGACCAAACAATAGGGTACTCATTGAAATGGAACTAACCCAATGTAAAGTAATGAAGAACACAAGTAACTCCTTAAATCCCAACAACAATTCGCAGAACTACAAAGCTACACTCAGAAAAGTCCCAGCATAATATAATATACAGATCACAGTAGTATAAATATCCTCATCACCTGACATAGTATCTCAATATACAAGTATGAAAATATAACCAACAACTTTAATCAGTGATACAATAATGCCCAAATTAGTAAATATAGTAATATTTAAATTAGGGATATAATAAGTATACAATCTCATGAGCTATACCAAGGTAATCACAAGCAGGTATGATATGAAATAGAATGGATGCCATGAGACGCGAGTAATGTGATGCAATATCAAATAATCATGATGCATACTATGATACACATCCACTGATAACCTCAGGCTGGAACCCATGGGGAATATATCTGTCCATGTTTCTGCCCGCCCCAGAGCATAAGGTTTGTCCCTAGTATAATCTGTATTACCTGTCATGGAGCGTGTGACCCATCCCCACAATGAATCAATATCTCATACCACGGAGCGTGTTGCTCGACCCTATAATGAGTCAATATCGCATACCATAAATCGTGTGGCTCGACCCCATAATGAATCAATATCTCATACCACGGAATGTGTGGCCCGATCCCATAATGAATTAATATCTCATACCACGGGGCATGTGGCCCGACCCCATAATGAATCAATATATCATGCCACCGAGGATGTGATCTGACCCTAGAATAAATTATTATCTCATACCATGGAGTGTGTGCCCGACCCCAAAATGAATCAATATAACTCAGTCGAGAATGCATAACAACATAATATTCACATAGAGTAATAAGGAGTGCATACAGGAGTCCACATTACAATAGATATAACAATTCAAATCAACGCATCTCAATATACAAGATATAAGGATTAATCTATTCGGAGCTTACAACCAAATATCTAACCCACCAGAGGTATTTAAAATGTTTATTATCAATTTACAATTAAAAAGCGTGAATTTTAAATATCTTCAAAATCTTAATCTCATTAGCAACTAGCCACAAATATTTCCCTTCTGCTTTTCATCATTAATAGATCATCAAGAAAACACGTAATAATGGCAAATAATCATACTTATGAAAATGGAATATGTGCGACGTCCATACGCCTCATATATCTCAACAATGGAAGTCAATTAATTCTCAAGGGTCTCATTATCATCACTGTCTCAATATATCAACCATGTCACGATATAAGTACCATCTCGCTACTAATATCAAATAATTCACAAGATCACATAGGTCACGAATCTCCAATTAATGTATAAATTAATAAATCTCGATATAAATAATTTAATATCTAAAATATTGTGATCAAGCCTGTGATGATACAATTCTACCCCCAAAGTACTCAATTCCGCACACATAGGAGCATACAAGGTTCATTCATATTTAACAAAGGATTAGAAATCCACTTGCCTCAAGTAAAGTCTCAAATCATGTCAAATTCGCCATCTTCCCCCTCTTTCGATACTCTAAATCACCACAATCTATTCAAAAATTGCATCACAATCAAAGAATGAATTTAATGACACTAAAATCACTCAATTTAGAGAAAAAGGTTGAAATGGTCAAAAATCTCATGCCGAAAAATGTTGCCGAAAATCTGCAAATTAATGTATGAAAATGTTCTCCCTGTAATAGGGACTCAACAGTTAAAATAATTTTGAAAACGGAGTTAAGATGAGGGAGAAATCAACATTTCAAGGTTAGGAAATCCATATTCGAAAACCTCCCAATTTACACCAACAACATCCCAAAATTAGAAGTTAAAATTATCAATTAATCAATATAAATCAATGAAATAGGTTAGAAAATAGTTACCCAATGACTTTGCATTAAAAACCCACGAAATCTCTCTTGAAAACGAAGCTTGAAGAGTTAAAAATGGTGAAAAGAGTCATCACATCTTTTAAAAGACACATTATTCAGGCATTAAATGTACTCCACAAATGTGGAGCCATATCCGCAAACGCAGAGACATAGGAGTCTCAACACTCCGTTAACGGGGACTACTCATCCGCGAATGCGGAGTAGTGGCTGCCTAAACCCTGCGAACGTGTGCCCCAGCTTCGCAAACACAGAGTTCAAGAGCCCTCACACTTCGTGAATGCAGACGGGTTCACACAAATGCAGAGAAGGGTGCTAATTGCACTAGAACTAGCTCCCACCAGCAACACACAACCAACCAAAAATAGGAACAAGACCCTCAAAAATTTATTCAGAACCCTGTGAACACAAATCAAATATGAAACCCAACCAAAAATTATAATCTGGATACAATAGAACCGTCAGAATTTGAATTTGGAACTCCCATCGCCCCGAACCCGATAAATATCATTTAAACTAGTTTCAGACCTAAAAACTCAAAATATTTTTGAAAGCTCTAAAAATTGCAACGAAGAAATTTCTAGCATTAGTTTCATCACCCGAAACCACTGAAACTGATGGAATTTTGATAGAAGCTTCCAAACTCTGAATGTTGACCAAAGTCAAACTTATGCTCCAATATGAACTAGAATTGCAACTTTGGACCTAAAATCTTTGTTTGAACTCTGAATTCAGTTCTGCAAGTTCTCCTAGATCAGATTCGGCATTTTAGAACTAATGGAATCAATAGAATTGAAATTCGATACTCAAAACTCAAAATAATCTCATAACTCAAAATTTCCAACTTTAAGCCTATGAAAACTCTTTCTTTTACAAAACTCCAACTTTTTATTAGATTTTAAAAAAACTGACTTTTAGACTTATCCAAAAAATATCCAAGGTGACTTTTGAATAGGCAAAATGGTAATTAAGTTGAAAATGCTAAACATAACCCTCAGGGTCATTACACTAATAGAAAGGGAAAACAATTGCAAAGCATAATGCATGCATTTCTAGACACGCAAGCGAATTTTAACGGTAAAAATGTGAAGAACTTACTTAAATAGTTTAAGGACCTTGTTGGAGATTCATCTTCAGTTTGTCTACTATTCTGGGATGAAAAAAAATACTATTTTGAGATTTAAAAGGTCAAATTAGCCGACATATATATGGGCTTGGCCCAACCCGACCCAAGACCCAGTTTTATGCTTGGGCAGTCATTGTAAAACTGTCATAACCTTTTATTCTGAAGTCGAATAGATGCACGGTTTCATGCGTTGCAAACCAGACTCATAGACTTTCAATTTGATAGGTGATGTCCCTTCTAACTCCTTCTAGTTTTGGAGTTGGGTCCATAGAGTTTGAGACCAAAAATTGATTTGTACATCAACAAATAAATAATAGCTCCATTATGAAAATAAAATGTTACTAAATAATAAATTCAGATTGTATCAACTTAGATTGTGATATAGTAATCAATAAGTTGGTGAAAATTTTGAAAATTAGAGTTTAGATAACGACTAAGACAAAATTACTGGATGATTTTTTTATCTGCATAAATTTTGATGGAGAAAGTTACTCTATAATTGTACTTATGATACAATCTGAATTACTCGCTAACAATATTAGGTAGAACAATCAAAGTGCATAGAAGCTAAAAACACCACAATCATAACATTTTTTAAGAAAAAACTAGTTACATTACTGCTATTTTCTTTTGTAAGATATAAGGTAAGCTAAGCTTTAAGGGATTATTTGATTTGGGAATAAGTGTAGATGATTGTTTAGTGAATATATCTTTATAGATACTTGATATATTGAACTAAAAAGGAATATAAGAAGGTATGGTGTATAATATGTGTTTTTCTTAAACTAGTAAATCAATAATTATTTTTACTATTTAAGCATATTCTTTCTTAGAAAACTTTGAAAAAATATTTTTAGAATAAAGATAAATATAGTAATTAGTTTACTATTTAAATTTGTTCCTAAATTGTAAATCTCAATACTACTCCCAAAATATTTTTATAATGCTCATAACTTTAATGCTTCTTTAAAATTGGGGCTTAACCTTGTTTTATCTTTTCTTAACTAGCTCTTCTTAACTCAGTCTCAAAACAATTCTTTAACTCAAACTATACTTGCACTTCTTAAATACTCGTAGAATTTTGTCAGTTTTCAATGCAATTAAAGCATGAAAAATTAAATGGTTCTCAAAACTCATTTAGGGTTCTTGCAAATGTAGTAATACTTCAGGAATCTAAATAGATGTACTCAACATTGAAGTTCTTAACATAATAATGGTACAAAAAAAAAGATTTCATGATAAGGTTCTATAATTTTTCCATAAGATCATAGGAATGAAATTTGACTTGACTCTTGACTAGAATTCTCGATAAGAAGTATATATAAGACACAACATAAACCCACTATCATTATATCAAAGAAATAAATATGTCACAAACATCAAACCTTACTTGTCCCCAAGATACATACACATCATAATTATATCCAGAAATCATATATAAAACATATACCGGACCTTACTCGTCCCAGAAATATACACACATCATACTTACATCCTACAATCAAGTATAATACAAGAACTGAACCTTACTCATCCACAAGATAAGTATATGGTCATCAAAGTGTCTCATTAGCAATCAAGTCACCAAAATGTTTTCTCAAATAGCATCACAAGCCTCGATTTATCATAATAACATCTCAGGGGACCTCAACCCACAAGTTTCCATCCGAGATTAACAATAGAGTCACAATTACTCATAATTCAGCTTAACTAGAATCACATTTCCATCAATACCTCATTTAATCCACACAATTACTCATGAATCAGTCTAGAGCTCATAATTACCAAATAAATATGATCAATAAATCAAATTCAGTCCCAACAAGATTAGCCAGACCTATCTCAATGTTGAAATCGTACTCAGATAAGCTTTCCATCAACTCAAACCTCCAAACGATCCTCAACCAACTAATCACTATCAAAATAATATACTACATATCAAGAGGTGCATTTTGATACCCATATTGGCATGGTTTAGGTTTAGGGGCAAAATTGTTAAAATTATGGCTAAAATTCAAATTTTTAAAATTTAGAAATTGACTTTAAAATCAGGTTCTAAACAAAAATGGAGTCCTTAGGTGAAACTCTCACTAAAATCAAGTTCAAATCGATGGAGAAATCATCATTTAATGTTTTGAAATCATAGTCTAATAATCCCCAATTTTGGATATTCAAGATCATCAAATTCAAGATAAAATCAAGATAAAACTTATGGGAAATAATTAATGTAGCGTTAGAATCACTTACCCATAATATTTCTTTGAAAATCACTCTTTAAAATTGCCCTAAAATCTTTGTAAGTTAAAAAATATTCCACGATTTTAATACGTCCTAGGTATTAAATACACTTAGCAAGCGGGTGGAGAACCATGTCCACCTATGTGAATGTGGTCCCCTGAGCACGAACACAGAGAGGAACCAGGTTCACTTCCACGAATGCAGAGAGTAAAAAAGGGTTGCACCAGAAACTTCCACAAGCAATACACAAGTTTGACAAAAACTTGAAATGGGCACTCAGAACTCATCCAAAATCAGAATTTCTCAACCCAAATACATATCCATACCAGAAACAGCTATCCAGACTCAAAGAAATTATCCAAAATTGATTTCAAGGCTTCCTCGTCAAAATTACCAATGCAAGTCAAATAAACTAATTTAAAATTCAAAATACCAAAATTGCCCTCGATAACTCCAAAAAGTATGGCAAAATCATTTCTAGTGTTAGTTTCACCATTCGGAACTGCTAGAATTGTATAAATTTCAATCCAAGCTTTCAAACTATGAAAGTTGACCAAAGTCAAACTTTGGTTACGAAAACAACTGAAGTCACAACTTTAGGCTTAAAAACCTTATTTTAACTCCGAATTTGGTTCTTTAACTTTTCATAGATCAGTTCTGATATGTCGGAGCTAATGAAATTGATGGATCCCCTACTCGTTACAAAAAACTCATAATAGTACAAAAACACACTTTTTCAACAACTAAATCTTTCAAAAAGTACCAAAACTCAAATTGTTCATTTAAAAAACTCTGGATTTTAGTTCCAATATTATAGATAGTTCAAAATAGACCCAAAGTAACTTAAAGAATGCTAAAATAGTAATTTTCATAGATAAGAGAAAAAATGGTCAACCAGAGCATTACATGAACTCAGGTATAACTCAAAACATGATTTAAGAATAGTAATGCAGTAAGTAACAGAGTATGTTGAATGTATAAACAATGCAACTCAATATGCTAGAAAATAATATACTTTATCTTGGGGAGTTTCTCTAATTGACAACCATCACTATGAGCCTCATGATGATACAACATCTTGCCATTAATGCTAGAGTCATTCCATACTTTGCGAAGGTAAGGGACGAAGTACTTATGGAACCATCTAACCTGGGCCATCTCAGTAGCATATGAAAAGTTATACAATTGATACAATCCTATCCTATATTGGCTATATAGTTTATGAGTTGAAGTTGTTATTAGTCTTACACATATCGGTGATCAATACTACTCACAAGATACTTTTATAATACTATAACTTTAATGCTTCTTTAAAAATATTTGGGCTTGGCATGCACTGCTTTAGCTTTTCTTAACTAGCCCTTCTTAACTCAGTCTCAAAATAATTTTGTAGCTCAAACTATACTTGAACTTCTCAAATACTTGTAGTAATTTAGTGACTTTTCAATGCAATTAAAGCATGATAAATGAAATAGTTCTCAAAATTCATCTAGGATTTTTGTAAATGTAGTAATACTTCAGGAATATAAAGAGATGTACTCAACAATGAAGTTTTTAGCATAATAATAGTACAATAGAAAGGATTTAATGATAAGGTTCTAGAATTTCTCCACAAGATCACAGGAATGCAATTTTACTTGACACTTGACTAGAATTCTTTGTAAGAAGTATAGATTAGGCACGAAAATAGGATTTAAGGTGGCCTTATATACTTGGAAGATTTAGATCTTCAAAGAACATTGAAGAACTCGGTTAACTCTGCTGAAACCTAGCTTTTCTCCTCTTCAAATCTTATTCTAAGCCTTGAGAATATTTTTTAGCATAATTGGGTCGAATGATAACGTTTGGAGACTTAGTTAGATGTAAATCGTCGAGTTCAGGTTTAGAAATGGTAAGAAAGGACTAAAACATCCCTTCTTAAAAATACTATACAAGTCATCTAGGGGGCCATCTACGAACCGTAGAAGCTTATATGGGTTATAGAAATTATTTCATAGAAATAGGTGTGGATACTGGGATCTTGGAACTCATTATACTAGCTCAGACGATGACTTATAGAATTTTTATGATCCATAGTTGGGTCCATAGAGTTTGAGACCCAAAATTGATTTGTACATCAACAAATAAATAATAGCTCCATTATGAAAAAAAATATTACTGGATAGTAAATTCATATTGTATTACCTTAGATTGTGATATAGTGGTCAATAAGTTGGTGAAAAATTTAAAAATTAGAGTTTAGATAACGACTAAGACAAAATTACTAGATGATTTTTTTTATCTGCATAAATTTTGACAGAGAAAGTTACTTGAAAATTGTACTGATGATACAATCTGAATTACTCGCTAACAATATTAGGTAGAATAATCAAAGTGCATAGAAGCTAAAAACAACACTGTTATAACTTTTTTGTAAGAAAAAACTAGTGACATTACTGTTATTATCTTTTGTAAGACATAAGGTAAGCTAAGCTTTGAGAGATTATTTGATTTGGGAATAAATGTAAATGATTGTTTAGTAAATATACCTTTATAGATACTTGATATATTAAACTAAAAAGGAATATAAGAAGGTATGGTGTATAATATGTGTTTTGTTTAAACTAGTAAATGAATATGATTTTTACTATTTTAGCATATTCTTTCTTAGAAAACTTAAAAAAAATATTTTTTGAATAGAGATAAATATAGTAATTATTTTACCATTTAATTTTGTTCCTAAATTATAAATCTCTATCCCACCATCCAAACTGTTACGTCCCGAGAGGGTACCCTATATGTGGTCGGCACTCAAAGACTATTGCTAGTCCCCAAGTGAATCACTTGGTCTCATCACAGTCACACAAACATGTATACATGTATATGCATGGAAGACTAAAGATAAAAAGGGTGGAAAATCTCAATCATAAGGCTAGTATGAAAGGAACTAGCTCAGAATATAATCCAATCAAACAAATCAATTATAATCTATGAAGCCTCTATCATATAGACAATGGTGCCAATTGTAGGTCCATGGCTACCTCAAATCAAAGAAAAGTAAGTCTAATGTCTAACTCTAAAGCTAGATGAAATAAATGATATGCATCCTCCGAAGTCAAGGAGGACTTACCAATCAACTGATATCTGGTATAGATCTTCAATGGAGTACCTGTTGATGATCTCTAGTACCATTCTTTGCATCATGAAAAGATTCAGTCCAAATAGACATTAGTACGCGAAATGTACTGGTATGTAAAATGGTTGAACGAAACATCCATTAAGGTAGAATACTATCAACTCAGATACTCAAATCAAGAGATAAGAAACTCATTCAGGATATCAAATGTCTATCTAAATCATGAATAAATAATAGACAATGACCAGTCAAGACAAATCCAATCAATCCAATCCAATCAGAGTACTATCAGTATGAAACCTATCTGGGAGTTTCTCTTATCCTACAACAATCACCTATGAGTCAGTTATCGTACAACAATATCGTTGATGTATTCACAACCAGTAGTACTTGTCAGGGTAAAGGACAAATTGATCCATAATGGATCGCATAAAATCAAACGAGTCCTCTATTCTTTCAGGGACCTATCAAGAGGAAATTTTTGAGTTATTGGTTTCAATCATAGCCTACGTTTGGTGGCATAGTTTTAGAGTTCAAGTTGGACTTACTCTCACTTAATTTGGTGCTCTATACTCCTCCCAAGACACAGTGCTCATAAAATATCAATCACTCCAATCAACAAATCAATGAGTCTCTTAACAGACTCTTTCAACTCATAAATTTTTATTAAGTCAATTCTTCAATTTAGACCAATCTTAGAGTTCAAAGTTAAAGGCTCATGAGACCATCGAGTTCTATTTACCTATCATCATGCTTAACAACAATCAATGAAAATTCTCAATTCAAGACTCTACACTCGATCCCTAGGTTCATTCATGCAACCTTTTATGAAGAAATATATAGGGTTTCTAAAATAACTCATGAAACATATTTAATTAGTAAAAATTATGTTTAGGATGATCATCACATATGAAAATATATAGATTTTGAAAACATTACAAGAAAAACATTCAAGGAATCATGCAAGAAGACTCAATACATTCAAAATCTGGCTATCATCATCAGTGGGGGCACATGGGAAAAACCCCAAGTTTTAATTAGCCTTACATACCTGAATTTACAGAGAACGATCAACTCTTTAATAATCCTCAACTGGATGTCAAACCCTCGCTTCTCTCCCCCTCTCCGATGTGCTCAATAATTTTCTAAATGTGTATTATGGGATAATACACTTAGGGTTGTGATATAGGACTTAAATTAAGTCTAAAATGTTGGGGGATTTAATTAAAAAGGGTGGGAATGGAGAAAAATACCCTATTTAAAAATTGTCTATTGGATCCACGAGACCCCATTTACGGGTCATGGATCTTTCCATGGGCCGTAGATGGCCTCTCGTAGAGAGGGGGGCCAAAAACATGAGCTACTTGAATTGGACACAAAACCCACGAAACCTGCTCTTACTGGCCATAAAATAAAATATGGGTCGTCTATCACACTCGCTGTCTAATATTCTAAGAAGTTGATTTTTAGATCTTAATTAACGAAACCATTTCTATGGGTCATGGAATTCTCTATGGATCGTATAGCCTCTCATACTTTGAATCCTCAGACCTGGAAAAAAATTCCAAGTGTCAAAGTGACCTATGAGACCCCATCTATGGGCCATAGATTTTTCTACCGATCGTAGACGGCCCTCGTGGTTTTCTCCCAGCTAGTTTTTCTTAGTCATTTTTCTCAATTTTCTCTGGGTTCATCTCAGATTAAGCAGGATGAATTTGGAAGTGTTACATTATCTCCCCTTTAGAATCATTCATCATCGAATAAAGAGAAATGTCTAGAGACTTAGTCAAAGCACGAATTCTATCATGAACTCCAACACTCATACAGCTCACCACTCACCCACACAATCAATTAATCATGCAAATGAGCAAATAAACCAAATAAGAAATCAACAATCAACTCAATCATCAGCCGGACTCTCAGACTCTATCGTTAGTCAGACTCAGAATAAAACTAAATTCAAAAGAAGGGGAAAGAATTTTTACCATCAACTCTCTCATCGTCATTATGTGGGAATAGGTAAGGATATTTATCTTTCATATCCTTCTTAGCTTCCCAAGTAGTTTCTTCTACAAACTAATTTCTTCACAGCACTTTGAAAGATGTAATCTCTTTGGTCCTCAACTTATGAACGTGTCAGTCAAGGATCTAAATAGGAATCTCCTCATAGCTCAGGCTTTCTTTTACTCCAATACTCTCAAAAGGAACAACCAACTGTGGATCTCCCAGACACTTCTTAAGCATGGAAATATGGAAGAACGAATGTGTGGTCGCTAACTTTGGTGGTAGCTCCAACTCATAAGCTACATTGCCCATTGCCTTCAAGATCTGATAAGGACAAATATACCTCGACCTCAACTTCCCTTTGTTCCCAAATTGCATCACCCCCTTCATAGGTGATACTTTCAAATACACCCAATCATTGATCTCAAATTCTAAATCCCTCCTCCTAACATCAGTGTAGGATTTTTGTCGACTTTGTACAGTCTTTAATATTTCTCAGATGATTTTTACTTTCTCACCATGGCTTGGTAAACTAAGTCTGGTCCAATTAATTTTGCTTCACCTACCTCAAACTAACCAATCAGTCATCTATATCTCTTCCCATAAAGAGCCTCATAAGGAGCCATCTGAATACTCAAATGGAAACTATTATTGTAGGCAAACTCAATTAGAGGCTAATGGTCAACCTAATAATCTTTGAAGTTAATGACGCAGGCTATTAACATATCCTCCAAGGTCTAAATTATGTGCTCTATCTGGCAATCTATTTGAGGGTGAAAGGTCATGTTAAGATTCACCTTTGAACCCAATCCTTTCCAGAAAAATCTCCAAAACTATGCAGTGAATTGGGCTCCTCTATCTAAGATAATAACCAAAGGAGCAACATGCAATCTAAAAATCTCTCTAATTCTTAACTGAGCATAATCCTCTGCGGTGTCAGTTGTCTTTACTGCGATGAAGTGTGCAAATTTGGTCATACTATCAACTATCACCCAAATCAAATCATGATGTCTACGAGATCTTGGTAAGCCTGTAACAAAGTCTATGTTAATCATCTCCCACTTCCATTCTAGAATGTTAAAGTTTTGGGCTAACCCACATGGCCTTTAAAGTTCAAAATTAACTTGTTGGCAATTTGGGTACTTGGAAATAAACTCAGCAATACCCCTCTTCATTCCACTCTACCGACAAACCTCTCTCAAGTCATGGTACATCTTAGTTGACCCTAGGTTGATGGAATACCTACAATTATGGACTTCTTCCATGATTCTCTCTCAAATACCAATAACGTCTGGAAACATAGTTTGCCTTGATATCTAATTACTTTATCTCCCCCTTTGGAAAAAGACATTACCTTCTGTTTATGCATATATGCCTTCAATTGTAGCAAGATGGGATTTTGGTCTTACTTTTCCTTCACCTCTACTATAAGATGATACAGGACCATTTTGAACATTAACCCTACCTTCGTTAGACTGTTCAAGTTGAACTCTCAATTAGGCCAATCTGTGCACGTCCTTCACCAACTCTTTCCTTCCTTCCTCAACATGGGTTGTGTTGCCCATTGGCATGTTAACTTTACTTGGATGGTAGAGAATGCTCATGTCATAATCCTTGAGAAAATCTAAGCATCTTCTCTATCGCAGGTTGAGTTCTTTCTGGTTGAATACATATTACAGGCTCTTGTTGATTAGTAAACACATTTACATGCACCTCATACAAGTAATGGTGTTAAATCTTAAGGGCAAATACCACCGCAGCCATCTCAAGATCATGGGTTGGATAATTTATCTCATAAACCTTAAGCTATCTGGAAGAATACGAAAATACTGTACCTTTCTGCATCAGCACACATCCCAATCCCACTCTAGAGGCATCACATTAAATCATGAACCCCTTTGTCCATTCAGGCAAGGTTAATACTGGGGTGGTATTTAGCCTAGTTTTAAACTCTTAGAAACTCTTCTCGCATTCATCAGACTATTGAAACTTGACCATCTTCTGAGTTAGTCTAGTCAATAAAGAGGATATATAAGAAAATATTTTAATAAATCTATGGTAATAAGCAGCCAAACCTAGAAAACTTCTTATCTCTGTTAGAGAGATTAGTCTAGGTCAGTTCTTAACCACCTCAATCTTTTGAGTGTCCACTCGAATACTATCGCTCGAGATAATATGTCCTAGAAAAGCCACAGACTTTAGCCAAAACTCACACTTTAAAAACCTTACATATAACTTATTATCCTTGAGTGTATGCAATGTGATTATAAGGTGATTAGCATGCTCTTCCTCATCTATGGAGTACATCAATATGACATCAATAAATACAATCATGAATATGTTAAAGTATTTTTAAATACACTATTCATCATATCCATGAAAGTTGCAGGTGGATTTGTCAACCCAAAGGACATTACATGAACTCGAAGTGACTATATCGGGTTCAAAAATCCATCTTCAGGATGTCATATTCTCACACTTTCAACTTATGATAACCTGATCTCAGGTCTATATTAGAGAAAACAGTGGTATCCTAAAGTTTGTCAAACATGTCGTCTATCCTTAGGAGAGGATATTTCTTCTTGAATGACACCTTATTTAGCTGGTGATAGTCGATACACATCCTGAAGGAACCATCTTTCTTTATCACAAATAGGACCAGAGCACCCTATGTTGAAAAACTCAGCGTAATAAATCCCTTCTACAGCAAATCTCTCAACTTCTCCTTCAACTCTTTCAACTTAGTGGGGATCATTATATACGAATAAATAGAAATAGGTTGAGTATAAGAAATGACATCAATCCCGAAGTCAATATCCCTATCAGTATGGACTCTAGGAAAATCCTTAGCGAACACCTCGGGAAACCCATTCACGATCGGTACAGACTCAAGGGTAGGAGGCTCAACATCATCAGACTTAACTCACACAAGGTGATAGATACATCCCTTAGTGATTAACGTTTTGGCCTTAAGGTATGAAATAAACTTGCCCTTAGGTGCAATAGAATCATCCTTCCACTCTAAGACAGGCTCATTTGGAAACTAAAATTTGACAATTTGGTTCTACAATTAATAGAGGCATAACAAGCGTGAAGGTAGTCCATGCCAAGGATCATATTAAAGTCAATCATCTCTAATTCAATAAAATTAGCAAGAGTATCCCTATGATAGATAGATACTACACAATCTTTATAAACTTTTTCTACTATGCTAGGCTCACCAGTAGGAGTAGAAACATCAAAGGGTTCAAGCAAACACTCAGAAGAAATCTCAAATCTACTGGCCACATAAAAGGTTACGAGAGACAATGTGGCACTCAGATCAAGAAATGCATAGTAATCAATGGTGAAGACTGAAAGCATACCCGTCACAACATCTGGTGCAACTTCCTGATCTTGGTAAGTACCCATGGCATATAAATAGTTTGTAGCCCCGCTTGTGCCATAAATAACACCTTTTTAATTTCCTTTAGTAAGTGGTACCGGTGAAGAAGATTAGGCATTGGTAGCCCACTTCGGAAAATCTCTCTGGAAGTGACCCATTTGGCCACAATTGTAGCATACATCTCCTCTCTCATTATATCTCCCCAAGTGTAGTTTGCCACACTTTTCATATGGTGGCTTACCTTGTGAACCAAGAGTCACACTAGCCTACGAGTGGGATCCCTAGGCTCTGAAATTCTGAGAATTCTACTCATTCCAATTTCTGTGTGCTGGTACACTGAAGATGAAGATATTGGCCCGTACTAAAACTTACTACCATTCCTATTTCCTCTCTTCCCAACCTCATGGCTAGAGGCTTTAGCCCTCTTATTCTTGATCTTTTCTTTGTGTTGTTGCCTTTCCTCCTCAGCTTGTTGCACATAGATCATCAACTAGCCAATGTCCATGTCGCTCACAAGAATAGCTCATCTCCCATCTTTCTTTGGCCATTTGTTTAAGCTATCAACATATAAACCATCTTTCTTCTCATATAAATAACCATCTCCAGAGAAAAGAGGGACAACTGCATGAACTTAAGACCATACTCCTTCACTATTATAGAGCCTTATTTTAGATTCAAGAACTCTCTTACCTTGGCCTCCTTCAACTCTCACAGAAAGAATCAACCCATGAAGGCATTCTCAAATATTCCCCAAGTCAGAACTAGAGCACCCTCTCCTCTAGTATTCTTCCATTAGTCAAACCATAGTCTGTAAATAGCCTTGAACTGGTAGGCAGCCAACTCAACCCGGTCAACATTTGTCACATGCATCACCCAGAAATATTTCTGTAGTTGATCCATATAGTTCGTTAGATCCTCATTGTGTGTAGACCCAGTGAACTCAGGCAGGTTCATCCTCAAGAATTCTCAAACCCTAGATGTGTCTTGAGCATCTGGCTTGCCTGCTCCTTGTGTATCAACCAGTGTTGTCACATCCTGGGCCAAAGTCTAGATGGCCTGGCAAAGCTTAACATTCGAGATGTCAACCTGTGGTGGTTGTTCAGGGATGGCTGAGCCTATGGGATCATCCTAATTCTAGGGCTCAGGTTGGTTAACATTCTATCTGACCGAGCACCCTCTTCCTCTAACCGCTATTCTTGGAGGCGTGGTCGCAAGTCTGCAAACTTGTAACACACGGATTAGAAGAGAGTCTGCATAGAGTTTAACTATAAGCACGAGTCAGAATATGAAAGAAATGCAACTTTTCCTAATATCCTATAACCTCCTTCTTATGAAGTGTGGTGCAGAACACACTTATAAACAAGACTATACTAGACACGACTTCATAGACTCCCTAAGACACTTGAACTTTATGCTCTGATACCAAGTTTGTCATGACCCAGGAGAGTACCCTGGACGTGGTTGTCACTCAGAGCCTATTGCTAGTCCCAAAGAAAACCACATGGCCTCATCACAGTTACCCAATCATGTATATATGTATATCAATGGAAGACTAAAGATAAAAAGGGTGGAAAATATCAATAATAAGGCTAGTATGAAATGAACTAGCTCAGAACATAATCCAATCAAATGAATCAACTCTAGTCTATGAAGCCTTAATCATATAGACATTGGTTTTAATGACAGGTCCATGGCTACTTCAAATCTAAGAAAATTAAGTCTAATGTCTAACTCTAAAGCTAGATGAAATAAATAATATGCATCCTCGGAAGTCAAGGAGAACTCACCAATTAGCTGATATCTAGAATAGATCTTCAACGGAGCACTTGTTGATGATCTCTAGTACCTATCTCTCTATCATGAAAACATATAGTCCAAATGGATATTAGTACGTGAATGTATCGGCATATAAAATGTCTTAATGAAACATGCATCAAGATAGAATATTATCAACTCATATACTCAAATCGGGAGATAAGAAACTTAGTAGGATATCAAATGTCCATCTTAAGAAAGAACAGGATAATAGACAATGACCAGTCAAGACAAATCCAAATCAATTAAATCCAATCCAATCAGAGTACTATCAATATGGAACCTATCTGCGAGTTTCTCTTATCCGAGAATAATTACCTATGAGTCAATGATCATACAACAATCTCATTGATGTTGTCACAACCATTCAGTACTTGCCAGGGTAAAGAATGAATCAATCCATAATGGATTGGATCAAATCAAATGAGAGGCACCTATCAAGAGAAAATGTCTGACTTAATATTTTCAATCCTCTCCTACATTTGGTGGTGTAGTTATGGGGTTCGAGTTTGATTTACTCTTATTCAACTTTGTGGTCAATACTCCTCCCAAGACTCAATGCTCATAAAATATCAATCACTCCAATCAACAAATCAATGAGTCTCTTAACAAACTCTTTCAACTCATAAATGTTCATCAAGTCAATTCTTTAATTTAAACCAACCTTAGAGTTCAAAGATGAAGACTCACGAGACCATTAAGTTCTATCTACCTATTATCATTCTCACGCACAATCACAATAAACATTCTCAATTCAAGGCTCTAGAATAAATCTCTAGGTTCATTAATGTAATCTTTTATGAAGTAATATACAAGATTTCTAAAATAACTCATGAAACGTATTTAATCAGTAAAAATTAGATTTAGGATGATCATCAACATATGCAAATACATAGATTTTATAAAATGTGCAAGAAAAACATTCAACGAATTATGCAGGAAGGCTCAATAAATTCAAAGTATGGCTATCATCATCAATAAGAGAACATGGGGGAACAACTTCAAGTTTTAATTAGCCTTATACCTAGAATTACAGAGAATGATCAACTCTATAATGATCCTCAACTTGGACGTCAAACCCTCACGTCTCTCCCCTCTCTGATGCACTCAAGAATTTTCTAAGTGTGTATTATGGTATAATACACTTAGATTTGTGATATAGGACTTAAATTAAGTCCAAAACATTGGGGGATTTAATTAAAAAAGATGAGAATGGACAAAAATACTCTTTTTGAAAAACTGTTGAGTGGATCCACGAGACCCTGTTCATGGGTCATGGATCTTTCTACAGGCCATAGATGGCCTCTCGTAGAGAGAAGGTCTGAAAGTTTGAGCTACTAGACTTGGACACGAAACCCACAGAACCTGCTCTTATGGGCCATAGAATAATATACGGGGTCGTCTATCACACTAGTAGCCTAATATTCTAATAAGTTGATTTTTAGATCTTAATTCACGAATCCATTTCTATCGGTCATGGAATTCTCTATGGGTCGTATACCTCTCATACTTTGATTCCTCTAACTTGGAAAAAAATTTCAAGTGTCAAAGTGACCTACCAGACCTCATCTATGAGTCGTAGATTTTTCTACAGGTCGTAGATGGCCTTTGTGGTTTATTACTAGTGACTTTTACTCAGTCATTTTTTTTAAATTTTCTCTGAGTTCATCTCAGATTAGCCAAGATGAATTTGGGAGTGTTACACAAACAATCCAGTAGTCAAAATTTGTGGATGGACAAAATATCGAAAAGCCAGAATATGTTGATATCTCTTATATAGTCCTTGTGAATGGAAGATAATAATACATATTGTACATTTGTGGTCTATGAATTTGCTATAACTGCAAAATACTAGTTCAATTGCGTAAAATAAAGAGAAGTAGAAAACATAGCAAACTTACTATATTATTTTCTAAATACATACTCTTATATACAAAACCTATCAGACTAATTTATTTGGATTGATGACCTGCATGCTAGAGTAAAAATTGCTCTTATTAATAGGTTTCAAATACACAAATTTTGAGTATGAAATATATAATTAAAGGATATAAGTAATCTCATTCATCTTGCTATCATCAAAGTTCTATTGATATCTTTAGCTATATTCTTGGCATCTATTGAAATTCCAATCAATCCAACACTAGAAAATCCTATACAATAAATACCTTTCTCCCCTTTCCATTGATAAGAACCTTTTTTTTGGCATCCCATATTCATTGAATAGTACACCATCATCCTAAAATAATTAAGCATTTCAAATATAAAATAGTCAAAATTTACAAAAAAAAAATACTTATGTCTTCATATTTTCAAGAAAATTGTATAGATCTATGTAAAAACTCAACTCTTAATTATAAGTTTTAATGTTCATTTTACGATAAAATAGTTACATTAACTTGTATAAAATCTTGAATCCTAAAATGAGATGTTACATTTAAAATTAAGGATCATAGTGTTACATTCTAAATCTGATCGTTGTATGTAAAATTTATCAAACCTTAAGTCATTTTGTAATTGTGCTTTTGTACCCGGTAGCAAACATCAATGACTCAAATCGTTTCTTCTTACTATCAGTAAAATTAACATAATTTCCTTTAATTTTCTTGATTGAAGATAAAACCAGATGAACAAAATAATATCAAACATAAATATCAATAAAATAATTAAAATTTGTATTGAAAAAATAATTATAATAATTTATAATTAGAGAGAAAAAAATATTTCCTATACCTTGATTTTTTCCTCTTTAATTTTGTTCACTGTTCCAACATCAATAACATGAGATCGACCAGTAACTTTCATAAGATTAATAGGACCTTTGTCTGGCCTTAGTATCCCAAATACAAAAAGATCTTCATAGTTTATTTTTCTTAACATCAACATTTGGTCCACTATATTACACGGAATATATTTCAACAAAAACATCCACATTTTAACAATTTCCCTCATTAGAATGTGTACCTATTGAGTGAAATGAAACATGATTAAATTTTTTTAATTTCATTTTGTGTTTGTCAAATAAATTCACATGAACAAATTCTTTTGACTAAATTGAAAATAAAAAAGGATGACCTTAGTAAATTAAATAGTAAAAAGAACTTATAGGATTACGAATAACAACGAATGTCCGAGCACCCAAGTTAGACAAATCATAGGCGATTTTCATGCTTGAATTTCCACAGCCAACAACTAAAACATCTTCTTCCTCAAAATTCATCTCATTTTCATATTCAATAGAATGCATAATCCTTTTATCAAAACCTTCACCATTTTCTCTGCTTGCAACAACAAGAAACCTAGCAACAACAAGAAACCTAGCAACATAATTCTCAACAACATTTATTCGTCGTTGATTGACTTAACAAACCATTTATCATATACATTATCAAAAAATACAGTCTCAACGACACGATGATACAAGAGATTAACATGAAAATGAGAAATATATTCATTTAATTATTCAATAAATTTATTTTTGGACACAAAAGTAGGTGAATTTGGAGGAAATGACATGTAAGGAAGTTCACAAAATTGATTTGCTAAATGAA
>JBCEWC010002438.1:0-34471 GCA_038996855.1 Solanum aculeatissimum
CTCTAAAATTCGGGTGAGACCTATTTCCCACTCCATTTGACCCCCTAAACAAGAATATGAAGTCAGATTTTCAAAAATAAAACGGATATTTAGATATAGTTAAAACAAGTTTCCGGTAACTTCCGAAGTACATTTTTAGGAACTTTTTGGGTCGTTTCATATAATTTATACTTTCATTTTTACAAACCAAATCTGGTAGTTTTCGCCAGTGAAAATTTTTGGGGCATTCAAAGAGATATTGTTGCTTGCCATTTCAAGTTAAAAATTGGTTAAAAATAGTGTATGCTTTGAAAGGTAGTCCTTCCGAGTTGAAAATGATATGGTAGTTCTTTGGAAGAAATCCCCCATAAAATCAATGAAGCTCTTGATACCACTGTTGATTTAAAAAAAAAGGATGAATGGGCGGCAAAAAGATTGAAAAAGTCTCTCAATGAATTGAAATGCTTTCAATAGCTTTCAATAATTTTATTAAGCATTGAAGGACTTTAAATAACCAACATAAAACAAAAAAAATCTGCATAATCTGAAATTTAAAAACAACCTAAAATATCTCAACAATTAAACAACCTAACTAAAATTCAAAATTCAAATTTATCTTAAATTAAATAACTTATTTTACAAAAAAACTAGTGCAGTAACTAAAAACAAATTTCAACAGAGAAAATACTAAGGCTAGATTTCTATTTGATGTTTACTTCATGTATTTGTCTTTTGTGTTATATGATATAAAATATAGTACACCAAATGGTTATCAAATTATAGTAAGTTTAGCCATGCATGATTCAAAATATAAATTGAATACTAAATGATGCAACATATGGACAATAAATTAGTATTTATTAAAATTAAATATTAAAGTATTACTATTTCACATAAAAATTATAAAATAAAATACCCCCACCCATCCCACCCACCCCAAATTTTAGTTTTTTTTAAAAATTTTTATAAAAGTTTTAAGAGAAATTCTTACTTCATCCCCTCCCCCCCCCCTCCCCCCTTCAAACAATAATTTAGTTACTATTTTTATTTTTAAAAAAGAAATAGTTCTACCCCATGCACCTAATCCTTCGTTTTTGAAGTTTTCTCATTTTGTATTATATATAAGTGTGTGTGTGTGCACTTCGTTTTTGAAGTTTTTCTCATGTTGTATTATGTGTGTGTGTGAAAGTATTCTTTACTTGTCACAAGATTTTAAAAATAATAATTTATTTTTGTTATATTCAGTGCATAAGTATAAAAAAATATTTTTTCTAAAAATATATTTGCATATCTAAAATAAAATGAGAAAACAAATGTATAAAAAAAAATTAGGAGCGGCGGATTAAATGGGTGGAGTAAATTTATTTTTTTAAAAAAATTAAAATAATAGCAATGTCTAATATATTGAAAATAGATGTCGGGATAAGATTCTCGGCTACTTGAATCTCTACTAGCAATGTCTAGTAACTACTAAAACTCTAGATAGACTTGAACCTTGTGGAAGTAAGAAAAGCTCATCAAAGCCAGATGAGAGTGAGATCCTAATGATGTGTTTGTTGTCGATCATGAATACCTAAATCTGCACTATTAAATGATCAACACTGAGCCTTGTAAAAGTAAGGAGATCTCATCAAAGCTAGATGAGAGTGAGATCCTAATGATGTTTTTGTTGCCGATCATGAATACCTAAATTTGCATTATAAAATGATCAACAATGAATATGATCAGTACATGAAGTGAAACAAATGGCTAAACATAAGTCAATTCAATACCCACTTAGAAATTTTTTTAATTTACATAAAAGCTGGTCAAATCAACTTCTAAGTTCCTTTAATTGTTTGAGTGTTTGACAAATTAAGAAAAGAGTAATTTTTATAAACAACTTACTGTTGAAACTTAATAGGACAAAATAGTTATAATTTAGCTAATTACATTTCATAATTATAGTCATGATTCACTGTTTGTATATTTTAGCTAAATGGAGTCAGTTTATACAAATTTCATACAGAATCAATTAATGGAAGGTTGTAATTTCAAACTATCATGATCCAAAAATTGAGTGTGATGACACTCATCTAACTCACCAAGGCGAGTCAACCAATACCAGACAACCTGAAATGATAATAAAGTGGAAGATAAAATAGTCTAATAAGATAGATAAGCATAGAAAAACAAAAGCCACAACCATCACAGAACTGGTGTCACATATACAAGTCTCTAAATATAGAATACTTAAATGAAAATACAAGTGTCAATGTTTAGTCCTCAAGTAGAACATAACATAAAATAGAATCCTCGAAGGTCTGTCGAAGAGACAAGTAGCTACCACTCGAAAGATCTAAAAGCTCGATCTTGTAATGAAGAAGGCTAGCAAAAAGGATCGAGCTCACAACCTACTAAAATATAGCAAGGGGGTGAGCACCAAACAACAAAGTACTCAGCAAAAAACTAACCTAAAGTAAATCAATGAAGAACACAAGTACTGCTATCAACCCAACCACATACCGTCAAACTACACACCTACACTCAGAAAAGTCCCAACACAATACAATATATATATATATATATATATATATATATAGACAAATATACACATCTCATAGAATAGTATCTCAAAATATTCAACTGGTACAATAGGTCAAATAGTATAAAAAATATCCAATAGCAATAACAATATCAACTTATTCACAATTTCACACATAATAATATCAAGGAGAAAAATGATATGAGATGGAGTGGATGCCATGGTATGTAAATAATGTGATGCATGTTTGTCCGATGATACACATCCGCTGATAAACTCGAACCAGAACCCATGGGAGCCACGCAAGGATCATGTATTCGTCAACATACCGATAATGACCTCAATCGAT
The DNA here is from genome assembly GCA_038996855.1 of Solanum aculeatissimum. Taxonomy (NCBI): domain Eukaryota; kingdom Viridiplantae; phylum Streptophyta; class Magnoliopsida; order Solanales; family Solanaceae; genus Solanum; species Solanum aculeatissimum. The sequence continues at coordinate 2,853 of JBCEWC010002438.1, forward strand.
GCTCACCTATCTAGAAGTGACCTCGTACACATCATCAGCCGGCATATTACCTCTGCTCATCGACAATGATCTTGGTTAATTATCGACTGGTAAAAACCTGAACCACCAATTCACATGTTACCTTGTTCATCTCTTGACCATAACTATCACAAGTATTAATGTACAAATAACAGTGAATACAATGTACACTAGCTCAGTTTCATCACAATCTCAATATCATCATGATTTCAATATCATCACAGTCTCAATATCAATCACATCTCAATATAAGTACCATCTCGATATCAATATCAAATAATTCACGAGATCATATGTATTACAAATTCACAATTAATTCACAAGTCAATGTTTCACCATATGAACAATTACTCAATCTGAAATCTCATGATCAAAGTCTGCGATGATACGATTCTATCCAAAAATATTCAATTCCACACACATAGGAGCATACAAGGTTCAATCATACTTAACAAAAGGCTAGAAGTCCACTTGCCTTAATATAAGTCTCAAATAATTCAAATCTAAAGCTTTTTCCTTTCTATAATACTCTGAATCACTAAAATCTATTCACATATAGCATCACAATCACATACCGAATCTAATGACACTAAAATTAATTAATTTGGACAAAAAGGATAAAATGATTAAAAAAAATCTCATACCAACAAAAGTATTCGGAAACTGAAAATTAATACATGAAAATATTTCTCGAGTGATAAGGATTTTAACGGTAAAATTTTTTTAAAAAATAAAGTTAAAATGAGGTAAAAATTATCAGTTTAGTATTTGGAATCAAATCTGAAAAATCCCCCAAATTCTTCAATTTAAAACCCCAAATTCTAAGTTAAAAACACAATTTTAGAAATTAAAGAAATATATTAGGAAATAGTTACCCAATAGATTTGTCCTGAAAAACTTTGAAGACTCGAAAAAATGAAGTCTTGAAGTTTGAAAATGGTGGAAAATATCAAAATTTGTCACTTAAAAATTCATCAATGTTTAGGCATGATTAATGCTCCATGAACGTGGAAGCCAAGAAGTCTTAACGCTCAACGAATGTGAACTGTTCACCTGCGAACGTGGACTGTTCACCTGCGAACGCAAGTAATAGCCACCTGTACTCTGTGAACGCGGCCCCCAACTCTGCTAACACGAAGGTCAACGAGGACTACACTTCGCGAACGCGGAGGAGTCCACACAAATGTGGGGTAGTGCCTCATTGCACCAGATACAACAAAATATACAACTCAGAAAGTCAAGACATGAACCCTCGGGGTTCATTCGTAACTCTATGAACACAAACTAGACATGTAACCCTACCAGAAATAACATTCCGAACTCAATGGAACCGTCAAAATTTGAATTCTAGACCTCCTTGGTCTGAAACCCGATAAAATTCAATAAAACTAGTTTAGACTTAAAATACCCAAGCTGCCCTCAAAAACTCAAAAACATTTATTTCTAGTGTCAGTTTCACCACCCAAAACCACTAGAATAGATGGAATTTCGATTCGAGCTTCTAAACTCTTAATATTGACCAAAGTCAACTATGATCCAAAATCAATTAAAAATACAATTTTGGGTCTAAAATCTTCATTTTAACTTTGAACCTTTTACAAGGTTTTCAAAATCTGATTTTTTGACTTAATCAAAAATGACTCAAGACAACTTTTAGGAAGAGCAAAATGATAATTTTATTAAGAATTTCTAAAACAACCTTTGAGGTCATTACATCATCCTCTTCTAAAAACAATGTTCATCCTTGAACATGAGATAAGGAACTACCTGAAGGCTAAAAAACTTAGGGTATCAGGCACCTATATCAATATCCATCTCCCAAGTAGCCTTACTCTCGGGCCTGTGGCTCCAATGAACCTTTACTGAAGTTATCTCCTTAGTCTCCAACTTCATCACTTGCCTATCCAAATGCCTACCGGATGCTCCTCATAAGTCAAAATCGAGGCTCAACTTAACTGAACCATGGAAATCACATAAGACTCGTCTGGAATATAACGTCGCAACATAAAAACATGAAATACAGGATGTACTGAAGACAAGTTGGGTAGCAAAGTAAGTCTATAAGCCACATCTCCTGCTCTATCCAGAATCTCAAAAGGACCAATAAACCTTGGACTAATATTTCCCTTCTTGAATCTCGTGACACCCTTGAAGGTTGAGACCTTCAACCATACCATGTCACCAACCATGAACTCCAAAGGTCTAACTCGCCTGTCAGCATAGTTATTTTAGTGACTCTGGGTTATTCACCAACTAACTTTGAATCAACCGCACCCGCTCTAGATAATCCCTCAACATATCTATACCCGTGCTCTCCAACGCTATCGAGTCAAATTATCCGATAGGCGATGTACACCTCCGGCCATACAAGGCCTCAAAGGGAGCCATCTAAATGCTAGATATGTAACTGTTATTGTATGCAAACTCCGCCAAGACTAAGTGTTGATCCCATCTAGCACTAAAATCAATGACACATGTTCAAAGCATATCCTCTAACACCTGAATAGTCCTATCAGATTTCCCATCAATCTGGGGGTGAAAAGTTATACTTATCACCAAACGAGTACCCCAACCATACTATAAGGCTCTCCAGAAGTGGGATGTAATCAAGGAGCCATGATTTGATACAATAGAAATCAGAACTCCGTGATGTCTCATAATCTGACTGATTTAGAGCTAAGCTAACTTCTCAGTTATAAACTTTACATTAACTAGAATAAAGTGGGAGGACTTAGTCAATTGGTCCATCACTACCCATATGGAATCAAAACCACTAACTATATAAGGTAAGCCAACCATGAAGATCATGATAATACACTCCCACTTCCGCTCGGGAATGGACATCCTCTGAAGCTCTCCACCTGATCTCAAATGCTCACTTTTGACCTGCTGACATGTCAAGCACCTAGCCACAAACTATGATATGTCTCTCTTCATGCCACACCATTAGTAATGTTGGCTCAAATCATGATATATCTTAGATGTCCCTAGGTGAATAGAATATATAGCATAATGAGCCTCCTCTATGATCAATCTTATCAAATCATCAACCTTAGGCACACAAATCCTGCCTCTGATCCTTAATACGCCCTCAGAATCAAACTTGGCTTCCTTAACTTCCCCTTTAATCATCTTGTCTCAAATCTAGCATAACTTCTCATCATCAAACTAACGACTCCTAATCCTATCCATCAAGGAGGAATGAGACTCTAAATAAGAAAGTACACCACCATCTTTAGAAAGCTGCAATCTCACCCACCTATTAGATGATCTCTGAATATCTCTAGCCAAGGGTCGCACCACAACCTAAATAGCTGCAAGACTCCCTATACCAGAAGCCTTTCTACTCAAAGCATCTACCACCACATTGGCTTTATCCAAGTGATATAAAATAGTCACATCATAATCCTTTAGAAGCTCAATCCACCTCCTCTATCTCAGATTCAAGTCTTTTTGGCTGAATATGTACTGTAAACTGTAATGATCGATGAAGATGTTACAATGAACCCCATAAAAATAGTGTCTCCACATCTTCAACATAAATACAATAGCTGCCAACTCCAAGTCATGGGTAGGATAGTTCTTATCATGTGCCTTCAATTGCCTCAAAGCATAAGAAATAACCTTCCCCTTTTGCATTAAGATTCCACCCAAGCCAACCCTGGACGCATCACAATACACTGTGAAATCTACACCCTCTTTTGGCAAGGTCAATATAGGAGTAATAGTTAGCAATAACTTGAGCTTTTGGAATCTCTGCTCACACTCATTCGACCAATTGAACGGAGCATTCTTCTGAGTGAGCCTAGTCAATGGTGTTGTTATAGAAGGAAACCCCTGAAAAAATCACCTGTAGTAATCAGCTAGGCCCATAAAACTATGAATATCGATGGCTGAAGTAGGTCTAGTCCAACCCTGAACTGCCTCAATTTTCATGGATCAACTTGAATACCCTCTCTAGACACAATATGGCCCAAAATGCCACCCAACTCAACTAGAGCTCACACTTGGAGAACTTAACATACAACCTCTTGTCTCTAAGCCGCTAAAGTATAATCCTTAAGTGTTGCTCATGGTTCGCTTTAGTCTTAGAGTAGACCAATATATCATAAATGAAAACAATAATGAAAGAATCTAAATATGGTCAGAATACTCCATTCATCAACTTTATAAATGTTGTTGGGGCATTAGTTAGCCTAAATGACATAACAAGGAACTCGTAGTGCCCATACCTCATCTGTAAAGCTGTCTTAGGAATTTCAGATCCTCAACTGGTGATAGTCGGTTCTCAAGTCAATCTTGGAAAACGTGGCTGCACTCTGAAGCTAGTCAAATAGATCATTAATTATAGGGAGAGGATACTTATTCTTGACTGTATCTTTGTTCAACTGTCTATTGTCAATACACATTCTCATAGAACACTCCTTCTTCACAGACAAGATAAGAGCACCCCACGGAGACACACAAGGGTGTATGAACCCCTTACTCAAAAGGTGTTGGAGCTGCTACTTTAGCTCCCTCAACTCAACTGAAGCCATGAGATAGAGAGAAATAAAAATGGGCTTAGTGCTCGGCTCAAGATCAATGGCAAAGTCAATTTCCCTATCAGGAGGTACTCCAGGAAGGTCTAAAGGGAGCACATAAACAAACTCTCAAATAATAGGAATAGACTCCATCGGTGGTGGCTCAATACTAGTATCACGAATAAAAACCAAATAAGCAAGAAAACCCCGATCCACTTGCTTTCGTGCCCAAAAATATGATGACTTTGTTGGGATAGGATCTACCCAAACCTCACTATACAATACTCGATCTACCCAAAATGGCCAAAGTCACAGTCTTAGCATAGTAGTCAAAAATAGCCGATGAAGGGAAAACTAATCCATCACCAATATAACATCAAAATAAATCATATCAAGAATAATCATGTCAACTCAAGTCTCATAGCCATATAAAGTCACAAGATAGGATTGGTATACCTGATCCACTACTAAAGGCTCACTTACCGGGGTTGAAATATGTCCGGGCATAAATATAACATCACAAGGCAAGTCCAATACCAAGGAGATATATGTAGAAACATAAGAATAAGTAGAATCAGGATCAAATAACACAGATGTAGGATGATGGCAAACTGGAACAATACCTATGATCACAATATCAGAGGCCTCTACCTCAGGTCTACTTGGAAAAGCATAACAATTTCCATCCCGTCCTCCACTGACTAAAAAAATGCTCCATCTCTAGACACCCAAAATATTGACTGTCTGATAAAATATGCCAATCCTCTCAAAAACTAGAAAACTCTCTCTGCCTCAGTAAGAAGAATAACTATAGAATATCGAGCTAGCTGACAAAAACAAATCTCATACTAAATATTATCATGGTACCCTGTCTCAAACTTTCGAACCTCAGATGACTCTCCTCATGGACACTCCAAGAAACAAATCTATCATAGAAGGCACTAGAGAATGTCTTCCAAGTCATTAGGGGAGACCCAACTATAAGAGATCCCGAATAAGTCCTCCATCACTCCTAGGCTAGTCCATGGAGATGAAGAGTAATATATTGTACCCCATGAGTCTCTGCCAATCCCACAACATTAACTAACTTGCTATATATGGCCAAAAACTCATGAGCATTCTCGATCTTCCCACCCTGAAACTGAGGTGGGTCTATCTTCCTAAACCTCTCATACCTATGTTGCTCATCATTAGTAAAGACAACTGCTGGAGGGATCTCAATAATAGGTGTTGCTAATGGATACTCCACCTGTACCTGGGCTATAGGGTCCTGTTGCTGCTCTTGAGGCTGAACCCTAACCCATGTTTGTAAAGTACTAAATATATTAGTTGGGCTAGTTGTCTGCCCCAAATTATCAAGTACACCCAAAAATCTTAGAAGGGTATCCTATAGTAGTAGTGTTGTAGCATAGTCATGAGTAAACTGCTCCTCTCTATGCTCTATGTTGGCTCGGGGGAGATACCCCACTCATAATCTCTCGTCGTTGTTGGTCCTTGGCCTCAACCTCTACCTCGACCTCTAGATAGGCCTCTATCCTTAGATAGGGTCTCAATAACAATCTCAAGGGTTGCCTCTCCTCATCTGGTAGCTGATGTAACTCTAGTCCTCACCATCTACAAAAAGGATACACGACCGCTCAATACTTATACAAAACCTATACATGAATTAATTAGAAAGAAGTAAAAGATAATTTCCTAACAACCTTCATAGCCTCTCAAGGATAAGTAACGAACATCTCTGCATCGATCCTCAAGACTCTACTAGACTGGGCATGTACATATGTGAAACCTATGAACCTGGACTACAACACCAAATTGTCACGACCCAAAATTTAGGTGTGATGTCACTCACCTAACTCACCAAGGTGAGTCAGCCTAACACCAAACAACCCAAAATAATAATAAAATGGAAGATAAAATAGTCTAATAAGATAGATAAACATAGAAAATCAAAAACTACGACCATCCCAGAATTGGTGTCACACGTACAAGCCTCTAAATATTAAATAATCAAATAAAAATACAAGTCTCAATGTTTAGTCCTCAAGTAGAACATAACATAAAATAGAATTATAACACCCCAAAAATTTCACAGGAGGACTTGTTTCTACGAAAGGGTTTATGAGTCGTAGATTGATTTACAACTCGTGGACCAAGTCCTAAGAAATGTTCTAGCATTGAAAGGTTTGGCTAAGTATAGAAGGAAGCCCATGAGAGTGAAACACGATTTGTGACCTGTTCCATGACCCGTAATAGGTTTCGTATTAAGTTCTAAAAAACAATAATTTGATTTGATTTTCCATGAGAGTGAAACACGACCCGTGACCTATTTTATGACCTGTAAGATATTTCGTATTAGGTTCTAGAAATTAATAATTTGGTTTGATTTTCCACGAGAGTGAAACACAACTTATGATCTATTTCACAACCTATAAGTCCATTCATAATAAGTTCCAGAAACCAATATTTTGGTTTGGTTTTCCACAAGAGAGGACCATGACCCGTGACCTATTTTACGGGCCATAAAAAGGGTTTTTGTGGATCACTTATGATAGTTTTCTTGAAGGGTAATTTTGACTTTCCAATTCTTTTTTAATAAATCCATGACATTTTGGTGTCTATTAAGGGTCCTTATTAATATCCTAAGGGTATTTTCATCTAATTCTACACTTCAACTTTTAGAGAGCATCGAGGAGAGGAAAAACCTAGGGTTCCAAGAATGTGAGTGCAGGTTTTCTGAAAATTGATTGCTCTTCAAATTTTCTAGGTATGTAAGGCTAACTTAAAGCGTGGGATTGTTCTCCCGTGTGTCCTTACTGATGATGATAACAAAATTTTGAGAGAATTAAGTTTCCATGCATAATTCTTTGTGATAGTTTGATTGTGAATAAATTAAATCCTTATGAAGGTTTTCTTGAGATTTTTCTTATGATTATATATATATATATATACACATATACATATTTCATATGCTTGATGATCATCATGAACTTGTTTTACTGATTAAATATTTTATATAAGTTATTGTACAAACCCTATATGTTTCTTAATAAAAGATTGCGTGAATGAACCTAGGGATTGAGTTTAGAGACTTGATTTGAGGATAATGATGGTGATTGTGATTGGGTATGATGATAGATTGATAGAACTTGATGGTTCTGTGAGTCTGCATAATTGAACCCTAAAGGTTAGTGTAAATGGATAGAAATTGATGAGTTAAAAGAGTCTACTAAGAGGCTCAATGATTTGTTGATTGGAGTGGTTGAGGTCTTATGAGCACTGAGTCTTGGGAGGAGTATCGAGCACCGAGTCGAGTGAGAGTAGGTCCAAATCAAACTCCAGAACTACGCCGCCAAGCGTAGGAGAGGATTGAAACCATTGAGTTGGATGTTTTCTCTTGATAAGTCCCTGAAAGAATAGAGGACTCATTTGATTTGATCGGATCCATTGCGGATCATTCGTTCTTTACCCTGGAAAGTATGGAACAATTGTGGCAATATCAATGAGATTGTTGTACAATCACTGGCTCATAAGTGATTATTATCGGATAGGAGAAACTCTAGATAGGTTCCATACTGATAGTACTCTGACTTGATTGGATCAGATTGATTTTGATCATATTGATTTGTCATTTTCTACTCTTTTCTCTTGTATTAGATTAACCTTTGACATCTTGATTTTGCATTTCTGAGTTATTTTTGTTCTACCTTATCTGTTTCACTCAGCTATTTTACTTATCAGTATATTCCATGTACTGATGCCTATTTGAGCCTGCATCTTTTCATGTAGAGACAGGTGCTAGAGATCATCAATAGGTGCTCCGTTTAAGACCTTACCCTTATTTTAACTGATTGGTGAGTTCTCCTTGAGTTCAGGAGATGTCTATTATTTCATCTAACTTTAGAGTTAGACTTTAGATTTGTTTTTCTTTTGATTTGGAGGTAGCTATGGACCTGTCATTGGTACCATTGACTAGTTGATAGAGGCTTCATAGACTAGAGTCGATTTATTGGTTGGATATTGATTAAGCTAGTTCTATTCATACTAGCCCATTTACCTGATTTGATTCTTCATATATTGAGGTTATCCACCTTCTATTTTCCTTAAGTCTTCTGCTGATGTGTAGATTCTTCATATATTGAGGTTATCCACCTTCTATTTTCCTTAAGTCTTCTGCTGATGTGTTATTTATTGCTTGAATGGATATGATGCAGCCAAGTGGTTAACTTGGGGACTAGAAATAGTCTTTGAGTGTCGGCCATGTCTAGGGTACCCTCTCGGGGCGTGACAAACTTTGTATCAGAGCACAAAGTTCAAGTGTCCTAGGGAGTCTATGAAGTCGTGTCTAGTAGAGTCTTGTTTATGGGTGTGTTGTGCACCACACTTTATAAGCAAGAGGGTATGGAACATTAGGAAGCATTACACTTCTTTCATATTTTGACTAGTGTTATAGAATTAAACTCTATGAAATTTCTCTTCTAATTTGTGGATTACGCATATGCAGAATTGCGACCATGACTCCAAGAAGAGCTGTTAGAGAAAGAGGATGCCTGGCCAGATAGAATGTGAACCAACCTGAGCCCTAGAATCAGGATGAACCCATAGGCCAAGCCATCCCTAAACAACTACCATACGCTGATATCTCAAACACTGAGCTTCGCCAGGCCATCTAGACTTTGGCCCAGGCTGTGACAACACTAGTTGCTAGACAGGGTGAAGTCTGACAGGATGCACAAGACACATCTAGGGTTTGAGAGTTCTTAAGGATGAACTCACCTGAGTTCACTGGCTCTACGCCTAATGAGGATCCTGAGAGCTATATTGATTAGCTACAGAAAGTGTTCTAGATGATGCATGTGATCAATGCTGATAGGGTTGAGTTGGCTGCCTACCAGCTCAAAGGTGTTGTCAGACTATGGTTTAACCAGTGGCAGAAGGGCAGAGGAGAGGGTGTCCCAGTTCTGCCTCTGCCTCTGTCGCTCACATAGATTCTCACATAGAGTTATGCTTGTGAGCGACATAGGCATAGGCAGGTTGATAATCTATGTGTAGCAAGCTGAGGAGGAAAGACATCAAGACAGAGAGGATATCAAGAGTAAGAGGGCTAAAACATCCATCCATAAGGTTGGGAGGACAGGAAATGAGAATAGTAGCAAGTTTCAGTCAAGGCCAGTGCCTTCATCTGCCAGTGCACCAGCCCCAAAAAATTTAGAGTGAGCAGAAGTCTCAGAACTTCAGATCTCAGGGATCTCAGTCGTAAGCTAGTATGATCTAGGTTCACAAGGTAAGCCGTCATATGGCAAGTGTGGCAAACTACACTTGGGGAGATATCATAAGGAAGGAGATATGTGCTACAAGTGTGGCCAAATGGGTCATTTTCAGAGATATTGTCTGAAGTGGGATGACAAGACTCAATCTTCTATACTGGCACCACCAACTAGAGGGAATCAAAAGGGTACTATTTCTAAGACAAGTGGGGCTACAAATCATTTGTATGCCATGGGCACTCGCCAAGATAAAGAGGTTGCACCAGATGTTGTGATGAGTATGTTTCGAGTCTTCACCTTTGATTGTTATGCATTACTTGATCTGGGTGCCACATTGTCTTTTGTAACTCCGTATGTGGCCAGTATATTTGAGATCCTTCCTGAATGTCTTCTTGAGCCCTTTGATATTTCCACTCTTACTGGTGAGTCTATCATAACAAAAATGGTTTATAGAGATGGTGTAGTATCCATCTATCACAGGGATACTCTTATTGATTTGACTGAGTTAGAGATGGTTGACTTTGATGTGATCCTTGGAATGGATTGGCTTCATGCCTGTTATGCCTCTATTGATTGTAGAATCCAAATTGTCAAATTCTAATTTTTGAATGAGCCTATCCTAGAGAGGAAGGGAAATTCTGTTGCGCTTAGGGGTAAGTTTATTTCGTACCTTAAGGACAAAAAGCTAATCTCTAAAAGATGTATCTATCACCTCGTGCGAGTTAAGACTGATGATGTTGAATCTCCTACCCTAGATTTGGTCCCAGTTATGAGTGAGTTTACCGAAGTGTTTCCTAAAGATTTGTCGGGAGTCCCTCCTGATAGGGCGATTGACTTCGAAACTGATGTGCTTCCTGACATCCAACCTATTTCTATTACGTTGTATAGAATGACCCCCACTGAGTTGAAAGAGTTTAAGGATTAGTTGAGAGATTTTCTAGAGAAGAGATTTATTAGGTCGAGTGTTTCACCATGGGGTGCTCTGGTCTTATTCGTGTGAAAGAAGGATGGTTTCCTCCGAATGTGTATCGACTATCGCCAGTTGAATAAGGTGAAAGTCAAGAATAAGTATCCTCTCCCAAGGATAGATAATTTATTTGACCAACTGCAGGGTGCCACTATTTTCTCCAAGATAGACCTCTGATCAGGCTATCACTAGTTGAAAGTGAGAGAATGTGACATCCCAAAGATGGCTTTTTAAACTCGATATGGTCACTTTGAATTCTTGGTAATGTCCTTTGGGTTGACAAATGCACCTGCAGCCTTTATGGACCTGATGAACAGAGTGTTTAGATAGTACCTTGACATGTTCGTGATCATTTTTATTGATGATATCTTGGTGTATTCCAGAGATGAGGAAGAGTATGCAAATCACCTTAGAATTGCTTTACAGACACTCAAGGATAATGAGTTATATGCAAAGTTTTTGAAGTGTGAATTTTGGCTCAAATCTGTGGCATTCTTAGGCCATGTAGTTTTAGGTGATTGTATATGAGTGGACACTTAAAAGATTGAAGCGGTTAAGAACTGGCCTAGACCAAATTCCCTGACTGACATAAGGAGCTTCTTGAGTTTAGCAAGCTACTACCATAGATTTGTTGAGGGATTTTCTTCCATATATGTACCATTTACTAGACTGACTTAGAAGAAGGTATGTTTTAGTGGTATGATGAATATGAGAAGGGTTTCCAAGAGTTGAAAACAAGGCTGACTGCTATTCCAGTGTTGAACATACCTGAAGGGACCGATAGAGTCGTGATTTATTGTGACACTTCAAGAGTGGGATTGGGGAGTGTATTGATGTTGAATGGGAAGGTTGTCGCTTATGATTCAAGACAACTCAAGGTCTATGAGAGGAATTATCCAACTCATGATCTTGAGTTGGCTGCGGTGGTATTTGCATTTAAGATTTGGCGCCACTACTTGTATGGGGTGCATGTAGATGTGTTTACTGATCACAGGAGTCTGCAATATGTATTCAGCCAGAAAGAGCTCAATCTGTGACAAAGAAGATGGTTGGAGTTGCTCAAAACTTGACATGAGCATTCTCTACCACCCAGGTAAAGCTAACATTGTTGCTAATGCTCTTAGCAAGTTGTCAATGGAAAGTACGACCCATGTTGAGGAAGGAAAGAATAAGTTGGCAAATGAAGTGCATAGATTGTCCTGATTGGGAATCCAACTTGAAGAGTCTATAGAAGGTGGAGTTGATATTCAAAATAGGTCTGCAAGAGGTGAAGGAAAAGCAAGACCGAGACCCCATCTTGCTACAATTGAAGGAAGATATGCATAAATAGAAGGTGATGACTTTCACCAAAGGGGGAGATAGAGTATTAAGATATCAAGACAGACTATGTTGAGTTTGTTTCTAAGTGCCTAAATTGCCAACAAGTTAAAGTTGAGTATCAAAGGCCATGTAGAGTAGCTCAGAAATTTGAGATTCCAGAATGGAAATGGGAGATGATCAATATGGACTTTGTTACAGGCTTACCGAGGTCTCATAGACAGCATGATTTGATCTGGGTGATAATTGAAAGGATGAATAAATATATGAACTTTTTGGAAGTAAAGACAACTGACACAGCTGAGGATTATGCCCGACTATACATAAGAGATATTGTTAGATTGCATGGAGTTCCTTTGTCTATCATCTCAGATAGAGGAGCTCAATTCACTGCATAGTTTTGGAGATCTTTCCAGAAAGGCTTGGGTTCAAAGGTGAATCTTAGCACTACTTTTCACCCTTAAATAGATGGCCAAGCAGAGCGCACAATTCAGACCTTGATGTTGAGAGCCTACGTCATTGACTTCAAAGGAAATTGGAATGATCATTTGTCTCTGATTGAGTTCACCTACAACAATAGTTTCCATTCGAGTATTCATATGGCTCCCTATGAGGCTCTTTATGGGAGGAGATGTAGATCACTGATAGGTTAGTTTGAGATAGGTGAAGCAGAGTTGATTGGACCATAATTGGTTCACTAAGCCATGGAGAAAGTAAAGATCACCCGAGAAAGGTTAAAGATTGCACAGAGTTGACAAAAATCCTACACAGATGTTAGAAGAAGAGACTTATAGTTCAAAGTCAACGATTGGGTGTATTTGAAGGTATTACCTATGAAAGGTGTGATACAATTCAAGAAGAAAGGGAATTTGAGTTCGAGGTACATTGGTCTTTACCAGATTGTGAAAAGGATAGGCAGTGTGGCTTATGAGTTAGAGCTACCACCAGAGTTAGTGGCCATCTATCCGATCTTCCACATTTCCATGCTTAAAATATGTTTGGGAGATCCACAGTTGGTTGTTCCTGCTAAGAGTATTGGAGTGAAGGACGGTTTGAGTTATGAAGAAATTCTCATTCAAATCCTTGATCATCAGGTTCGCAAGTTGAGGACCAAAGAGATTGCATCTGTCAAGGTGTTGTGGAGAAATCAATTTGTAGAAGAAGCTACGCGGGAAGCTGAAGAGGATATCAAGGCCAAGTACCCTCATTTCTTCCTTACTACTGATGATGACAGAGTTGATGGTAATGATTCCTTCTTAATCTCTTGAGTCTTGTCTTATTCTGAGTTTGACTAACGACAGTGTTCGAGAGTCTGATTAATAATTGAATGGATTTGTTAACTATTTATTTGCCTGGTTGCCAAATTAACTAATTGCATAAGTGACTATGAGTTGCTTTGGTTGTTAGAGTCCATGAGAAAATTTGTGCCTTGACTAGGTTCTTAGATATCTCATCATTCGAGGATGAATGATTCTAAGGGGGAGATAATGTAACACCCCAGAAATTTTGTAAGTGAAACAAGTCCTCAGACCTGTTTTCTACGAAAGGGTTTATGAGTCGTAGATTGGTTTATGACTCGTGGACCACGTCGTAAGAAGTGTTCCAACATTAAAAGTTTTGGCTAAGTATAGAAGGTAGTCCACGAGAATGAAACATGACCTGTGACCTATTTCACGATGGGTAAGAGGTCTCGTATTAAGTTACAAAAACTATTAATTTGGTTTGATTTTCCACGAGAGTGAAACACGACCCGTGAAAGGTTTCATATTAAGTTCTAGAAACCAATAATTTGGTTTGATTTTCCATGAGAGTGAAACACGACCCACGACCTATTTCACGATCCACAAGTCAATTCGTAATAAGTTCTAAAAACTAATATTTTGGTTTGATTTTCCACGAGGGGGAACCATGGTCCGTGACTTATTTCATGGGTCGTAAAAAAGGGGTTTCGTGGATCACTTTCGACAGTTTTCTTAAAGGATAATTTTGAATTTTCCAATTCTTTTTTTATAAAACCACGAGTTTTTGGTGTCTATTAAGGGTCCTTATCAGTATCCTAAGGTATTTTCATCTAATTCTACACATAAATATTTGGAGAGCATCGAGGAGAGGAGAAACCTAGGGTTCCAAGCACATGAGTGAATGTTTTCTGAGAGTTGATTGCTCTTCAAATTTTCCAGGTATGTAAGGCTAACTTAAAGTTTGGGATTGTTCTCCCATGTGTCCTTATTGATGATGATAACAATATTTTGAGAGAATTTAGTTTCCATACATAATTCTTTGTGATAGTTTGATTGTGAGTAAATTGAATCCTCTAAAGGTTTTCTTGAGATTTTTCTTATGACTATATATATATATATATACACACATATTTCACATGCTTGATGATCATTATGAACTTGTTTTACTGATTAAATATTTTATACAAGTTATTGTACAAATCCTACATGTTTCTTAACAAAAATTATATGAATGAACCTAGGGATTAAGTCTAGAACCTTGATTTGAGGATAATAATGGTGATTGTGATTGGGTATAATGATAGGTTGATAGAACTTAATGGTCCCGTGAGTGTGCATAATTAAACCCTAAAGGTTGGTCTAAATTGATAGATTGAATTGATAGAAATTGATGAGCTAAAAGAGTCTATTAAGAGACTCAACGATTTGTTGATTGGAGAGGTTGAGGTCATAGGAGCACTAAGTTTTGGGAGGAGTATCAAGCATCGAGTCGAGTGAGAGTAAGTCCAACTCAAACTCCAAAACTATGCCGCTAAGCATAGGAGAGGATTGAAACCATTGAGTTGGATGCTTCCTCTTGATAGGTCCCTGAATGAATAGAGGACTCATTTGATTAGATCTGATCCATTGCAGATCGATTCGTTCTTTACCCTGGCAAGCACTGAACGGTTGTGGAAACATCAATGAGATTTTTATCGAAATCACTGGCTCATAAGCGTTGGTTGTTGGATAAGAGAAACTTCCAGATAGGATCCATACTGATAGTACTCTAACTTGATTGGATCGAATTGATTTGGATCGTATTGATTTGTCATTGTCTATTCTTTACTCTTGTATTAGATTGACCTTTGACATCTTTATTTTGAATTTATGAGTTATTGTTATTCTACCTTATCTATTTTACTCAGATATTTTACATACCAATATACTCTATATACTGACGCACATTTAGGCCTATATTTTTTCATGATGTAGAGACAAGTGCTAAAGATCATCAGCAGGCGCTCCGATGAAGATCTTCCCCTTATTTTAACTGATTGGCGAGTCCTCCTTGAGTTCGGGGCATGTCTATTATTTCATCTAGCTTTAGAGTTAGACTTTAGATTTGCTTTTCTTTTGATTTGGAGGTAGCGATGGACCTATCATTGACACCGTTGACTAGTTGATAAAGGCTTCATAGACTAGAGTTGATTTGTTGATTGGATATTTATTTGAGCTAGTTCTATTTATACTAGCCCATTTATTTGATTGGATTCTTCGTATATTGAGGTTGTCCACCTTTTATTTTCGTTAAGTCTTCCACTGATGTGTTATTTATTGTTTGAATAGATATAATTAGGCCAAGTGATTCGCTTAGGGACTAACAATAGTCTCTGAGTGTCGGTCACATCTAGGGCACCCTCTCGGGACGTGACAAGAATCCTCAAAGGTCTGCTGAAGAAACAAGCAACTACCTTTCAGAAGATCCATAAGCTCAATCCTATAATAAAAAAGGCTAGCAAGATGGACTGGACACACACCCTACAAAAATGTAACAAGGGGGTGAGCACCAAACAACAAAATATTCAGAAAATCAAAACTAACCTAAAGTAAAGCAATGAAGAACACAAGTACTACTATCAACCCAACCACATACCACCGAACTACACACCTGCACTCAGAAAAGTAGATATATATATATATATATATATATACACACACAATTCATAGAATAGTATCTCAAAATATCCAATTGGTACAACAGGTTAAATAGTATAAGAAATCTTTAATAGTAATAACAATATCAACTTATTCACAATTTCACACATAATAATATCAAGGAGGAAAATGATATGAGATAAAGTAGATGTCATGAGATGCAAATAATGTGATGCAACGTCAAATAATCATGATGCATGTCTGTCCTACAATAAACATCCACTGATAAACTCAGATTGGTACCCATGGGGGCCACACAACGACCATGTATCCATCAATATTTCTGGCAATGACCTCAGCCAATGTTCACCCGTTCAAAAGCGACCTCAGACACATCATCAACCGACATATTACCTCGGCTTGTCGACAATGGTCTTGGCTAATCATCGACTGGTAGAGACCTCGACCTTCAATCCATATGTTACCTAATTCATCTCTCATCTGTAGCCATCATATGTATCAATGCACAAATAATAGTGAATGCAATGTACACGATCTTAGTTTCATCACAGTCTTAATATCCTCATAATTTCAATATCATCATAGTCTCTATATCAATCACATCTCAATATAAGTACTATCTCGATATCAATATCAATTAATTCACGAGATCACATGTATTACGAATACACAATTAATTCACAAGTCAAGATTCCACCATATGAACAATCACTCAATCCAAAATCTCATGATCAAAGCCTTTGATGATACGATTCTACCCCAAAACATTCAGTTTCACATACGTAGGAGCATAAAAGGTTCAATCATACTTAACAAAAGGTTAGAAGTCCACTTGCCTTAATTAAAGTCTCAAATCAAGTCAAATTCAAAGCTTTTTCCTTTTTACAATACTCCGAATCACCAAATCTATTAAAATATAGCATCACAATCACTTAATGAGTCTAATGACACTAAAATAAATCAATTTGGAATAAAAGGATAAAATGGTAAAAAATCTCATGCCAGAAAAAGTTCACGAAAATTGAAAATTATTACATAAAAATATTTTTGAGTGATAAGGATTCTAACGGTGAAAACGTTCAAAAAATGGAAGTAAAATGAGGTAGAAATCATCAATTTAGTATTTGGAATCAAAGTCCAAAAAAATCCCAAATTCTTTAATTAAAAACTCCAAATTCTAAGTTAAAATCATAATTTAATCAAAGAAAATTAAAGAAATAGATTAGTAAATAGTTACCCAATTGATTTGCCTTGAAAAACCTGAAGAATCTCTCAAAAACGAAGCTTGGAAGTTTGAAAATGGTGAAAAATGTCAAAATTCATCATTTAAAAAGTCATCACTGTTCCGGCATGATTAATGCTCTGCGAACGCAGAGCACTGTCCGCGAACGCAGAAGCCAAGAAGGCTTAACACTCCGCGAACGGGGACCCCAGATCCACGAATGCGAAGCTCAAGGAGGGCTACACTCCGCAAACCCGGAGGAGTCCATGCAAATGCGGAGTAGTGCCTCAATTAAACGAGATACAACAAAATACGTCATTTAGAAAGTCAAGAAATAGACCCTCGGGATTCTTTCAGAACTCCGTGAACACAAACTAGACATGTAACCCTATCAGAAATGATTTCACTCAATGGAACTGTCAGAATTCAAATTTGAGACCTCCTTTCCCTGAAACTCAAGAAAACTAGTTTAGATTTAAAATACCCAAATTGCCCTTGCAAACTCTAAAAATTACAATGAGATAATTTCTAGCATTAGTTTCACCACTCAGAACCACTAGAACTGACGAAATTTCCATTATAGCTTCCGAACTCTGAATGTTGACCAAAGTCAAATTATGATCCAAAATCAACTAAAAATGCAACTTTGGGTCTAAAAGTTTTGTTTTAACTCCGAATTTAGTTCTGCAAGTTCTCCTAGACCAAATTCTGCATTTCGGAGCTGATGGATTCAACATAATTGAATTTTGACCCTCAAATCAAGATAACCACAAAACTCAAAATTTCCTACTTTAAGCCTTTAAAAACTCTTTCTTTAGCAAAACTCTAACTTTTAAAAGGTTTTCAAAATTTGACTTTTTGACTTAACTAAAAATGACTCAAGGCAACTTTCAGAAAGAAAAAAATGGTAATTTTATCAAGAATTCCAAAAATGACCTTCGAGGTCATTACATGAACTTTTTAAATGGAGACAATTCTTTAATTTATGATTGATATAATTTATTATAAATGCTTGCCTAAAGTGACTCTCTCAAAATTGAAAAATACTATTCTCACTGGTTTATCAAAAATCACCCAAAATATTTAATTTTAGTTCCGGCAGAAGTATATAAAATTTATAAGAAATTCAATTAATTTTATTTTCGCCATTACATGTTAATTTGGTTGAATTGTATATTGCCAAAACTAATGTTGTGATCTGAATTTCTATGCATCAGATTTTAAATTTTCAATGGATGAACTCTCACGTTTTTATTTAAATTGATGAAGAATTATTACATAGGTATAGTAATGTGTATATGTATCGTATGTATTTTCAGATTAGTTATTGTATAGTTCGATGTCTTATTTGATTTTGTATTCACTATAATGTGTAGAAATTTAGACGTTTTATTTAAAATAAATCAATTGTATAAAAAATTATATTTGTATATATCAATTTGTTTGTTGAGTTTGTGTTGATTGTAATTTCTAAAATTTTACAAAAATCTGTTTAATACTTATAGATTGTATAGTTATGTTTGTATTGTATATATACATTTGTTGAGTTTTTAACAAATTGATTTCCAGAAAGTTAGTGAAAATCACTTTAAGTTTATTTTTTGTATATTTATTTTTATTATGTATATATTGATTTGAAATGTTGAGTTCATGTGCAGTCTAATTATAGGTTGTATAATTATATTTTTATTTGTTTTATGAATAATTATATATGTATTGGTCTAATTATAGGTTGTATAATTATGTTTATATTTGTATTTATGAATGATTGTATCTTTTCAACAATTAGTTTATGTATATAACATCTATTATATTAATATTCGTATATCACTGCATATGAGGGGTATTCCTTGAGGATAAATTCAGCTCCCTATATATAAAAAGTTATCAACAAAATAACTTAACAAACTTGTATAACTAAGGATATAAAAAATTTGAGAAGTCATTAACATGTATAAAACTAATTATATATACAGAGGATATAGAAAAATTTGTATTCATTTATACGAAGTATACAAAAAAATATAAATTAGAGTATACAATTACTCAAATTATACAAAAATAATTAAATATTTACAACTAATAAAATTATAAAAAAAAATAAGTAAACATAAATTGTATATTTTTAGTACATATAAGGTCTTTGTACAATTATACTTGTAATGACCCTCTAGGTTATTTTTCTTGTATTGCACCCTTTTTGCCGTTTAAAGTATTCTTATAGCGACCCCAGGTCACTTATGACTTGCTGACACCAATAGCTAGGTCATCTGATCGTTCATTTGGATGTTGTGCAGTTTTCTATGTTTGAAGACCTTTATAACTTTAAAACTAATTTTCGACTAAAATACAGGTAAACGCCTTCGGAACAGAATAGTTTCATTATCTCTAAGATGGAAAAATTTGGTTAGAAGCATGGTCGTCTCGAGTTCCAAAACTTTTGGTGTGACTTTAAATTATATTTAGTGTTTCAGCCTCGAGAATTGATCAAAAGTTCACCTTGGTCAACATTTTTGGAAACACATGCCCTAATGAAAAATCTGACAATGCGGTTAGCTCTGCAACATTGAGTTTGATTTAGAACGACTCTTTATTTGGTTTCGAGGCTTCCAAACTCATTCTAAACACTTCAGTCCTTTTGATTAAATATTATCTTGGGAGTGGGATTCACATTCAGTCATAACAACCTCATATGGAAATTCTGACTGCACCATTGAGTCCAGAATATTGAATTTGGTGGGACAACATAGTCCATTTGTGTGCACAAAATTCTGCATGAATTTTGAGTACCCTATAAAATATTTTGAGTTGGGAAATATTAGCTTTTTTAGCTAATATCTGGTGTCAGCTGACTTGGCCTTCACATTCGTGGTCCCCTTGCCACGATTGCAGAAGCCAGGTCAACCTTTTTGGCCTTTACGTTCGTGGAGGGCCCTTCGCAATCCCGGAGGTCATTTTGGTTATACTCTCAGATTACGGGGCACTTTTCATCAGGATCGCGGAGAACATTTTCAGTGGGTCCTTTGTGTAACATATATACACATAATCACAATTTGGATTCACCTTCGAAAGGTGATATTTGATTCAATCTAAGCTCAAATTTATTGAATCAAAGGTTTAATTTCTTATTTTGTTTTGTGAGGGATGCATTGGCAAGCTTGAAAAGTGATTCGAAAGCTCCGTTTGAGGTGAGTTTGGCGTTTTAGCTGTTTGTTCCAGGCTATTTTTTGATTGAATTTTTGGAAAACTTTGGGCAGTGATTTCTTGGCCAATAGAGATCCGTATTGGGAGATTCAAGAGTCTAAACTGCGAGATTATTTGTGGAGAGCATCATGGTGTGCTTAGTTTAGATGTGGAGGCTTTATTTCTGATATATTTTAAATAAATAACTGCTACCATAGTTGGTTACTTTCAACCAAATTTGGATTTTTCTTGTTTGTTGTCTTTAGGTGCTTTTGGGCCCCGAATTATGCCCTATTATGGTACATGAGCTCGGGATCTAGTTAGGACCAATTTTTAAAGTTAATTTTTAAATTTTGAATATGGATCCCACTTTCCTACTTTTCATCCCTGGTCTATTTTTGTTTTTTATAGTCATAACAATTATTATAGTGTTGTGGCTTTGTTTTTGGTAGCTTGGTAGTGTACGGAGGCTATCCAGAAGGGGAAAGCTCTAGTGGAATAGGTTGGAGTACGCGTGTTTGGTCTACAGTGATGCTACAATGTCTTTTCTTCTTAAATTGAGTTTGTATATGTAAATGAGGGTGGATTTGTATGAATATTGGGTGAGGAGTTAGCTATATATGCCATGTGTGCTGGAATTTCCTATTTCTAATATTTGGGGTCAGTGGGTACTTATATTGTATTATCAAATCATCCATGCTTATTGATATCTTGTTTAGCTGAGATTGTGGTATATTGGAGCATGTTTGGCCTTGTTCTAATCTTAGACTAGTGATGCCATAGAGTCGTATTATTTCCAGAGCTGGTAGACTATTTATAGTTGTCCAATGTGACTCGAGAGAAGAAGGTCTTTGTAGACTGGTATAGTAGACTTGAGTTGGAAAATTGAGCCTTAGATAAGCAATAACACTACTGGAAGTTGGATTATCCATAAGTCCTATTTTATCTTCTTGGAATGTCTTCATTGTGTATCAAAATTCGTTTGGCTTCAAAGATGATCGTCGACTATAGGGGAGTTCTAGGTGAGCACGCCTATGGTTAAAGGCCCAAGCTCTACCTCCCCTCGTTGTTGATTACCTATCCTCCTACTATGGAGTCAACAAACAGAGTTTGTTTATTAATTTCATCATGATATTTTCAATAATCACATTCAAATTAGAGGTCCGAGGTTATTGCCATGCCTTATATATGCCAAGGGACTAGAGGTCAGGGATACATCCATAGTTATAAACCACATGCACTTTCAGAGATTAGAGGTTTGGGTTTCGTGCTGCCTCTGTCAAAATTCGAGAGTACTCGTACTCTCGTTGTACCTTGGATCTACTAGAGGTTTACCATTCCTAGAGCATGATTTTGTGTGTCATTTCTACTATAGAGTTGTGCATGCGTGTACCATCTGGGTCTATGAGGGCTCAGTTGGTATATACATTTTACATTTTTCTTGCATTTTATGTTTGCGTACACACCTTTACTGCTCTTGTTTGGCCCTTGTTATACTGTAATGTAGCTTCTGCATATATGTTTACTATTCTTACTTAGTTAGCCTATGATGCTTTTTGAGTACTTTTTATTTGGTACTCATACTATACGCTGCATCTTATCCATGATGTAGGTTCGAGCACGAGCCAAAGGCGCTGATCTATTCAGCTATTAGCAGTTATTTTCAAAGACTAGGGTGAGCATTGGGCATTCTTAGATCATTTTAGTCTCCATTTGCACTTGTTGCCTGTCTTTTACTTTTTAAAACTGGCCTTGCATATTATATATGTATATATATATATATATATATATATATATATATATTATTTTTGGCCTAGTTAGGGGATGTGTCTAGTATTTTAGTAGCTCTATACATGTGACTTCTAAGTTTCAGGAGGGATTCCTTTTGCATTATATATTATCTTTAGTTATTGGTTTCCCTGTATTTGTTGTTAGTTCCTTAAATTGTAATTTCTAGTTAGTTTTTTGCCCCCATACCCAATACTAGCAGTTCTGAATCATGTGTTGGCTTACCTGATGGTGGGATATGGTAGGTGTCATCTTTACTTGAGATATCGAGTCATGACAAGGTTGTATCAAAGTCTAGGTTTGTTGGTCTCACTTATACAGAGCTAGCGTCTAGTAGACTCCTGAGGACGGGGGCAGAGACGTCTATGACTCATCTTTGGGAGTCTAGAAGATGTCATTAGGACTATGCTCTATGATTGTATCACCTTGTGTAGTGTATGTTTTACTAGTTTTGTGAAATCTCATTTGCTTTACTCTTTCACAAGGTACTCACGGATGTGGTGCCCCCGATAGTGCCGACCCACTCAAGGCAGCAAATAGGGCACTAGCCAGGCCTAAAGGTCAACCATAGGGTAAATATAGGGGCACAACACTATCCTTGATCACAGATGTGGCTTCATACCTAGTAGAGGAGCAGCCAGATGCCCCTATTCCCCTAGCCAATAGAGCCAGAGTTGGCACAACCTCCAATTGTACCTGTTATGATTCCTATACTCTAGGAGACTATTTCTTAGTTACTTGCAGGCCTCGAGCCTGCGTAGTAAGCCTTAACACTAGCCCTAGCTCCACTAGTGTCTTAGGATCAGCTTGTCATTCCAATGTTAGAGGAGAAGCCTGCTCCAATACCACCAGTTCAGCAGTAGCATCCCCTAGCTCCTGTTGTAGGAGGGAACACAACCCCTATGCCTCCCAGTGCCAAGTTAGATGTTATCGAGAGTGCTATGCCATTTTAGGATTAGAGGGTGCTTGGATATTTCCTTAGATTGGCTCCTTTGAGGTTCTAAAGGGTGGTTAGATAGGATGCCCACGAGTTTCTGATGTCTTGTAGAGAGAGACTACATACTTTGTGATTGCTGGAGTCTATAGGGGTTAATTTCATCAGATATCCCGCCAGGCAGTAGCTGGGTCATCACCGGTGTAGTGGAAAGAGTGTTTAAAGGCATTCTTGTATAGGTTTGTTCTTAGGAGTCTCAAGAATAGACTCTATGATTGGTTCTTGAGGTTGGAACAGGGCACCATGGTCATGTCTGAGTATGAGGCAAGATTTCACGGGTTCTCTAGGCATGCCACTATGATATTACCCACTGAGGAGGAGAGGATCAGATGTTTTGTTATAGGATTGAGGACACAATTGAGGATTGAGACTCAGTTGTTGGTTACAACATATTACCCTTTTCTAAATATTATTGATCATGTCTGTATTATTGAGCAGCTATGTCACGAGACCCATAGGGGTAGAGAATAGAGGGTTGGCCATGAGGGCTATAGTGGGACTCGGTATAGACACATGGAGCATCATGATAGGTCTAACAGAATCTCTAGTAGGGCCAGCCTATTTGCGCCATTCAAACTTCACTTCAAGCTTCAAAGGGTGGCTGACAATATCAATAAACCTCTAATCAGAGTAGTCCTTCTTATGCCATCAATCAGAGGGTGAGGGATAAAGTTGTGGTAGCTTTGAGGTAGGTTGGGTCTTTAACTTCAACCAGTCAATGTCCAGGGCCTAAAAGATAGGTACCATAGGCCATAACGGCTAATGCTTTGTTGATCGATCTTCCTAGGGGTGTTATAATTGTGGAGAGGTAGATCACTGGTCTAGAGATTGGCTCCAGCGGAGAGATGTATCTTGTTTCATAGGCAGCCCGATTAGCCCCCGTACCAACACCTTCAACCAGAGACAGGGGTCAGGATCAGGACCACTGGGGTGACCAATCGAGTTCTCAAGGTGATCGATAGAGTTCTAAAGGAGGTTCTAGGGGTGGCAGGTCTAGGGGTAGAGGTGACACCTAAGGGAGAGGTCGTCAGGGCCACAATTATGAAGCCCTATGAGGTTAGAAGTTGAGGCATTGGATGATGTCATCATAGATATGATTTTTCTATGCCAACAATTAGCTTCAACTTTGTTTTATATATCTAGGATCTACTTATTCTTATGTTTCTATTTATATTTCTGCCCATTTGGAGGTGAGCCATGAGCTTCTTCTAGCATCGATTTATGTTTCGACTCCCTTAGGGGATTCTTTAGTAGTAGATCAGGTGTATAGATCATGTGTGATCACTCCTCAGGGGCGGGATACTCGAGCAAATCTGATATTGCTTGACATGCTTAATTTTGACACCATTCTAGGCATGGATTGGTTGGCTCCTCAGTTTTGGGTTGTTATGCCAAGACCGTTGCCTTGGCCATGTCTGGTATACCCCTAGTGGTGTGGCAGGGATCGGTTAGCCACACCTTGGTTAGTATTATCTCTTATACTTGGCCTAGAGATTGGTAGCTACTGGATGTCTAGCATACTTGGCTTATGTTCGTGATATATCGGGTGAGACCCCTTCTGTTATTTTAGTTCCAGTGGTTTGTGTGTTTCCTGATGTATTTCTTGCTGACTTTCCTGGCCTACCCAGAGGGAGATTGATGGAACACATGCATCCACTGAGTGTCTAGGGACCAGATCCCTTGTTAGAATAATACTTAATAAAAACAACAAAAAATAATAAAGCACCAAAGTAAAATCACATAAGCTATTTTACGTGGAAATCCCCTTTGCTCAAAGGAGGAGAAAACTACAACCTGTACCCACAGGATTTTAACCCAACTCCATTATCATCAAAGGAGCAAAGTTTTTTATTACAAACTCTTGCAATCAAGGAATTTAACTCTGAATCCCTTCCCCCTCACTATGCTTACTCTACTAAGGTTCAAGCAACTAAGTATCTACTTTGTTATCCATTAAATCGACTAACTCTAGCCAACTTAGACTTCAAAAACTCCTCATAGCTAACTCTATCTATGAACTCAACAATGATGAGTAAAAGTTTGTTGATTATTGTATTCGTTTATAGATTAGGAATTGATTTACAATATGCAAATACTCAATAAGAACAATGAAATACACAAAGAAAAATAACTCTGATTTTTCTAAGTATTCTACTCAAGAGCCTCACCAAGAACACTTACTCAATGTATGTAGAGACCCTCAAACTTTCTTCTCAAGAAAGTTTGGATGTATATACCCAACATCAATAATATTTGGAGTAATTTCATTGGCTAGACAACTTCTGCAAAGCAAGCAGACGCGTACCAACAAATAATAGAACTGTCAAGTGTACTATTTGTTGGGTGTCGCTTTTAAGTTCATAACACTCATGGGATTAGGTCCTCATTTGCTCTCATGGTTTGTTGAATCATTAAAACTACACTATATCATTTTCCCTCTTTTTGATGATGACAAACCCATGACATGTCTAGCATTGTATTCCAGCACATTCTAAATTCCAACATTTTCAACATACTTACTTGTTCCCCCTATCAGCAAATTCTCCTAATAAGTCTTGTATCAGTTCCTCCATCACCAACACACTTATATTGATTCTAAAAAGAATATTGTTTTTCCTATTTTGGCATCATAAATAAATTGACAATAATCCAAGAATTAATGTAACACAAGTGTGATATAATCATCATTAGTAGATAGCACAAACATAGATGAATAAAAGCAAAGAAACAAAGAGAGTAACCAAAACAAGCTATTCATTCATTAACCAAAAGATTTGCAATCCAAATATTACAATAATCTACCATGAGAGAATCATACTAGAATACTTTATAAACAAAGTAGATAACAAGGAAAAGATAGACTATTTGACATGATTTAATAGGAGGCGATTTTTTGGATAAGAAACTGAATGACTTGAGAGAGACGGCTAGCTAACTCAACATGATGATTGAGAAATTTCTCTTTAAGATTTGTCATCTGAGTATTCAGATTCTCATTCTGAGTTTTCAACAAAAGGACCTCATCAACATCGGGTCCCTCAGATATTTCTTGAACCAGTTGAGCCTTCAGCATAGTAATCTCATCATTCCTTTTTCTCAAAAGAGTAGTCAAATTCTCCAATTCCATCTTTAGATGTTTTTATTCTGCTAGCAGCTCAGACACTCTACTCACTTGTCCAGTTTTCCTTTAATGCACTCATACTCAATAAGAGTGTTCAGAGTAAACATTTATTTCATTGTCCCCTTCACAACACACCAAGAGGAATACCAAAGTAAGTGAACACCTTTGTTAACAGGAACCCATATTCCATCCCATGTTTCCCATCTATCACAATGGTAGTTTTGTGCATGTGTTCCAAGATGATAACAGGTAGGTTTATGGCTTTAAATTTGCTGAGTGCCTCCATCATGAACAAGTCTACCTAGAAGC
This sequence comes from Solanum aculeatissimum, assembly GCA_038996855.1. Classification (NCBI taxonomy): domain Eukaryota; kingdom Viridiplantae; phylum Streptophyta; class Magnoliopsida; order Solanales; family Solanaceae; genus Solanum; species Solanum aculeatissimum. Next base: position 29,461 of record JBCEWC010002438.1, read on the forward strand.
TATAGTTCTCTTCTCAGATCTTGACGAAACTACCTTACTGATAAACTCGAAAAATAGTTGATAAACTTGAAAAAGAGTTGGTAAACTCCTTTAAAAAATTTCTTAGGAGTCCCAGCTCCACTCAAGTTTGGTAGCTTGCCACATACATTCAAAAAACCTTTTGAACACATTTTTCCAGCAACAAACCTAATACCTTTAATAGGTACATCTAGTATTTCACCAAACAAAACTTCATCCAAATGCAACTTACTTTCTCCCACTTAAGTGTTCAAACTCCCATCATCTAAAAACTCCATATTATAGTAGAACTCTCTCACTTGATCCTTATGCAAAACTGGACTATTTTTAACAAATAGATGAGTCCAAGTTTGCAACTCAACAACATCATAAAAGTCACGCATACCAAGATTGGACCTAATTTCTAGGTCAAAGACCCTTCCATTAAGCACTTTCTGGGTTTTTAATACATTCTTTCTTCTCTAGTTGGGATATGTTCAACTTTCTCCTTTTTTTTCTTGGGACAAAGTCCCTCTTCACCTAAGTTTTCTTGTTAACTAGCATCTTTTCGTACTCTCTTGCCATAACTTTCACTATACTTTGGGGGTTTTTTCTCTCATCAATATATTCTTTTTCTAAATCCTTTTTATTTCACTTCTTAACAGCCTTAGAAATATCACAAAACTTAGTTTCACTCACACCTTGGACTGCATTAGTTATTTCATCTTTAGGGACCAGGTTCTCAATTACCTTGTTATTTCTCAACCTTTTTCGAGTAGAGGTCTGAACTTTGCTTACTTTAATAGCTTCACTCATTAACTTCTAAGAAGCTCCCCTAGTAGGATATGGACTTCTCTTCTTGATTTTTTCTTCCTCAATCACCCGTTTCTTCCTTTAGTAAAAGTGGAAACCATTCTTCTCCTAAATCTCCAAAACAAAGGTTGATTATCCTCTTCATCCTCATCAGGCACAAAGTCTGCAACAAAAAAAATACCTTGTGGTGTAATAATTTTTGGAACATGATCGCCCATCAACTTCTGAGTTATCTCAAACCATTCCTCAGAGAATAGTGTATCCATGTTCTTCTTTTTCTCTGATAAACTTTGATCTATAATTTCTTCACTAGCAGATAGAATGTTTAACTTAACCCTCTTTTCACTTAGAATATGTCCTTCTAAAGTAAAGTCAGATGGTGAAATGGGAGAGGGACTGACTTGAATCGAAGAACCAACTCCTTCATTCTCAAGAAGGAGAGTTGGCTAAATGGACTCACGTGGAAAAATATTTTGGATGATATTGAGATATGAAATAGGGTTCTTTTTAGAGGATGAACTGGGTTTTTTTGTTTGCGAGTTAGGGATTTCCTTCTCTGAAGAATAGTTGAGGATTTTGCCTAAGAAGAAGGGGTTTAAACGTAAAAATCCTTTGATGTTTCTATCTCATCATGAGCATCGAACATTCTTTAAGTTGAGTTGGATGGTTATGATATTGTATGTGTTTTCTAATTTGCAAAGGAATCAAGAAGAAGAAGAAGAAAAAAGTCTTATAGGATTTTTAGGACCTTTTTTTCCACAAAAAAGGAGTTAGGACAAAGTAGAAAGAGGTTAGGTTCCTTGGAAAGGAGTGAGCGATGATTAGGTTTTCAAGGGTAATGCAAAGCAGTACCTATGGTTCTCAAAAGTGTATTAAAATCAATGTAAATAGTGCTAATCTTTTGAGATGGGACCAGTCCCCTTTCTAAAGTTCCAGATGATTAGCTTTAGTGAGCCATTCTAGAAGTACTTTTTCTATCCACTTGATATCCAACATAGTCGGCATCAGCATAACCAATCAACTAAAACAAATCACCTATAGGATAGTACAAGACCAGGTCCCATGTTTCCTTCAAGCACCTCAGGATTCTTTTAGCTGCCTTCAAGTGGGACTCATTTGGCTTTGATTGAAACCTTGCACATATTCCAACACTTAAACAATGTTTGGTCTGCTTGTAGTTAAATATTGTAATGATCCTATGATACCCTTGTACATAGTCTCACTAACATTGGACCAAGTTCATCAACATTTAGCTTGGAATTTGTTCCCATAAGAGTATCAACAGGCTTTGCATCCTCTATTTGAAATTTCTTTGACAACTCTTTGATGTATTTTTCTTGACTAATTGAGGTTCCTTCAAGAGTTTGTTTAATCTGTAAACCAAAAAATAAATTCAATTTACCCATCAGGCTCATTTCAAATTCACTCCCTATCAACATTGAGAATTCACTATGCATAGACTTAGAAGTAGCACAAAGATGATATCATCAACATAGACTTGTATGATGAGAAGGTACCTTTCTCTTGTCTTAAAAAATAATGTATTGTCAATTTTGCCTCTTTTGTACCCATTCTATAATAGGAACTCATACAACCTCTCATACCATGCTCTAGGTGATTGTTTTAAGCCATACAATGCCTTGTTCAGTTTGAACACATGGTTGGGATAATCAACATCTTCAAATCTAGGAGGTTTCTCGACAAACACTTCCTCCTTTAGGTAGTCATTCAAGAAAGCACTCTTGACATCCATTTGATAGAGCTTGAAACCTGTGAATGCTGTAAAAGTTGTAAGAATTCTAATGGCTTCCATTCTTGCAATAGGAGAAAATGTCTCATCATAATCAATGTCTTCTTCCTAGTTATAGCCTTGAACAACCAATCTTGATTTGTTTCGAACAATAGCTCCATGTTCATCCAGCTTGTTCCTGAAGTCCCACCTAGTTCTAATGATTGTTCTATCAGATGGCTTAGGGACCAGGTGCCACAACCTACTTCTTTCAAACTGATGAAACTCTTCTTTCATAGAATTCACCCAATCAACATATTTTAGGACCTCCTTCACATTTTTAGGCTCAATAGAAGAGGAAAAGGCTAAGAAGGCGACCATGTTCATCTTCAATATAGTTTAAATTCTAGAATTCAAAGGTGAGATGACATTATCCAAGGAATGAGAAAATCTAAGTCTCCATAAGAATGTTTAGGAGCCTAAATTTCTTCCTCATTTTTAGCACTGACTTCTCCATCATTTGCATTTACAAGTTGTTCAGCAATGCCTTGTTCATCATCAACAATTGGTTCAGGACCAGGTCCCCCACTCAGAACACCTGCATCACCTGAACCATCAAATTCAAAATTATTCTCCAAGTTGCCTTCACATCTTGATCAACATTGGCACCATCCTTGTGGAACTACAATAGCTTTTAAAATTTGTATTCATCTTGATCTTTCAATTTTTCAAGTTTGCCAGTCTCATCAAAGATCACATGGACACTTTCTTCAATGCATTATGTCCTTTTTGTTGAAGACTCTATAAGCCTTGTTGGAATTTGAGCAACCAACAAATACACCTTCATCTTTTCTTGTATCAAACTTGCCTAAGTCTTTTTTGCTATTGTTGAGAGCAAATTATTTGCAACCAAAAGCTCTTAAGTAACTCACTTTAGGCTTCTTGTTGTTAAGCAACTCATAAGGTGTTTTGTTAAGAATAGATCTGATCAAGCATCTATTTGTCACATAACACACAGTATAAACAGCTTCAGCTTAAAAGTTCTTAGGAAGTCCATAATCTATCAACATTGTTGTAGCAAATATCAACTAGGATTCTATTATTTCTTTCTACCACACCATTTTACTGAGGAGTTTTGGGAATTTAGAAATTGTAATGGATTTCTTTTTTTGCGCAAAAGATGTCCATCTTTACATTTTCAAACTCAATTCTATGGTCGAACCTGATCCCTGCTATTTTACAGTTCAACTTAGTCTGTATCATCTTAACAAAGATCACAAATATATCATAGGTTTCTTCCTTAGACCTCAAGAACATGGTCCAAGTAAACCTTAAGTAATCATTTACATCCACCAAAATGTACTTATTTCCTAATTTGCTTTGAATCTTCACTGGCCCACATAGATCCATATGAATCAACTCCAATGGTCTGGTAGTGTTGACCTGCTTCTTTTGCTTGAATGAGGATCTAGTCTACTTTTCTTTGACACATGCTTCACAAATTTTATCTTTTGAAAACTTCATTTTTGGTAGCCCACGGCCCAGGTCCCTTTCAACAAATTTGTTAAGTAATGAGGAACTAACATGACCAAGTCTTTTGTGCCAAAGTTCTGCATTCTCACTTTGAGCACTAAGACATGTAAGGTCATCACCCCATATAGAATCCAGATCAGCAACATACATGTTCTTCACCCTTTTTTCCATAAGAATTACTTCTTATGAAACTAGGTTGGTAACAATATAATTTTTTGAGGTGAAATTTCACTTCATTGCCCTTGTCACAAATTTGAGATACACTCAACAGAATGAACTTCAGCCCATTCACATAATAGACATTTTCTATTGAGTGTCCTAATGACTTTCCAATACCAAGAATGTAACCTTTTTATCCATTTTCAAAAGAAACACCTCCACTTTGAAATGATTTGAGTGAAAGAAAGCTTTCAACATTTTCAATCATATGCTTTGAGAAGCCACTATCTATGCACCAACATTGGTTGTTGCTTCCTTCACTTACCTCTTCTTCAGGTTCATCATTATCTTTAGACTTTTCCATGAATGCAAATATTTGATTGAAGATCTCATCATTTTCCTTCACAATGTCACGACTCGGATAGGGGCCTAGATGTGACATGGCAAAGGAGAACCTGAAGGCTCTCGATAAAGACATCATAGCATCATTACACACATCATCGATTCAGAAATGTGAAAGCTAAACACATAATACATAAGATCTAAGGGATTTAGGACTTGGGACTCAAGCTATGGGGACAAGGTCAAGAATGGGACAAAAAGGCATACACTTAGCACATAGCAATAATCTCTAAGGGGACAGGTGAGTAGGACTCAAGCTATGGGGACAATATCAAGAATTTGGGACTTGCCACATAAGCATGTAGTCATTCACAATACCCATCATACAAGTCATGAACATGATAAGAGATAACTTCCATAATCAAAGCTAAATAAGCA
>JBCEWC010002439.1:0-34465 GCA_038996855.1 Solanum aculeatissimum
ATCACATAGTCTCCTTGCCATGGCTCTTTGAGCATATTGGGTGCTTGCACCATATTGACATGTTTTGAATGTTTGATTTGATAAGCTAAGTAGTTGGGCTACTCGTATTGCATTGACATGGAATGATTATGAAATGTTTTGCAAACTCTTGATGGCCCTTGGCCTAAGCATGAACATGATTTGAACTATGATTTGTTTTGACTATTAAGGCATATTTTGAAAACGAATGTGAGTCTTCCTATTTGAAGTTGCATGTACCTATACGTATTCCCGTGGGATGAGACTTAGTACCGAGGGAAGTGAGGCGGGTGGACTATCTCCACAGGGTCCATACTCCTTTTTGTCAAGCCATGTTCCACCATGGGTTAATTCCCTAGATAGGGAACTCCGTTATATTTCCCCTTGTCTCAAGGGTTATTAGGGTATTACTTGGCAAGTAGTCCAGATCCGGGTAGTAGCTCGCTCGGGTCTTTTCCATATTGTCGGTTGAGGTCACATCCTTGATTTTTATATTGATCATAGGATTGCATTTCATGCATCATGGCATAACATCTTGTTATATTATTCTTTGGCTACGTGCACTCCTTTCGTATCCCTTGTCCCCTTGTCATGTTGCTTGGTCCTACTATATTGTCATATGCACTGCATGCCCGCATACTTAGTTCTTAATTGTACTAACCCATATTCTTGTTCTGCATGTTCTAACCATGTAGGGACCGGAGACGATATCTATATTCTACTGGACGACGCTTGATCATTTGTGAAGACTTTGCTAGTGGTGAGCCCTTTTGTTCAAGGGCAATAGCCACCGTCTATTCTAGCTATTTTATGTTATGTTATTTATTTTCTTAGGTCTTGAGGGTGAGCCTCAAACTTGTCGAGGCCTTGCTCATCTATGTAGAGGCTTGTTGGACCATTCTAGACTCTTGTACGATTGACTTATATGTTGAACATTTGGTTATGTTAAAACTATGCCTATTTAGCTTGGATTATGATAATGCTCTCTTATTATGTTCATGACATGGATGTTGGAAGTCTTGATTGACTATGTGCTTATGTGGAACGTCCCATAATCCCGGTGTGCCCCCATAGTGGAATCTTATTTCCCCTTACCCTTAGAGATTATTGCTATGTGTTATGTGTATGCATGTTTGTCCCATTCCCATTCTTGTCCCCATAGCTTGAGTCCCGAATCCCTTAGAGCTTATGTGTTATGTGTTTAGCTTTCGCGTTTCCGAACCAATGATGTGTGTAATGATGCTATGATGGCTTGATCGAGAGCTTTTGGGTTCTCCTTCGCCATGTCACATCTAGGCCCCCTATCTAGGTCGTGACATAATCGATCAAAAACATCAAAAACATAAAATAAGGGAAATAAAGAGCAATTTATCAAAGTACATTGCACTAATCAAGTCTAGCCGTATTCCCCGGTAACGACACCAAAATTCTCAATTTCGCTCAGCCCATACCTCTACTCGGAGGTTAAAGTGGTCATTATCAAGTATTTAACCTAACAATAGTTAGGATCGATCCTTCGAAAAATATGGTAGACCCTAGATTAGCACAACTTATAAATTGAATCAATTAACCCTATTATCTCTAGAAAATAAGAAATTAAACACTAATAGGGGGATGGGGATTTGCAAGTGAAAGTAAAATCTAAACTAAAATGCACGTGTTTGTAATCAAGAGAAAAGTGAACTAGGGCTATGTGTTCCCCATGACTCCCTAACTAAATGCTCTTGGATACTTGCGACTCTTTTCTGGGGTGTAGGTGTAGGACAATAAGCTATGTTCTCCTAAACCCTTGATCCAGCATATAGGTGAATTTCATCACATTACTTGATTCGTCTCTCTGTTGTAGCTTTACTAACCCTTACTCTATCCCAGTACAATCTTACTTATTTTAGTTAGATTGATTAGTTGAGAGAAATTAATCAACTCTTGTTAATTAACTCTTTTTCTCTTACTCACTCTCTTGATCCGACAAGTGATACTAGGCTAGTTCTAACATTGACCACCATTAAAAATTGATTAAAACATAGAGATTAACTAATACATCATCCAAGAATTTACAAGTTATCCAATTTTATCTTAGTTAGTTTGTCATGATTCCCATAACCCTAGTTGTAGATTATCCATGCATGCTTAGAGTGTTTTCAGAAATTATGCAAGAAGAAGACATAATTAACGTACTTACACGCAAGAATAGATGAACACAAATCTAACTTCTCAATATAATTGCAAACTTGAATCAAAAGATTGTAGTAAAATCACAAAAATGATGTTCACAATCAAGCTAAAAGAAAAATTGTCCTACGTTGTTTTCTCACGTTTTCTTCCTCTCTATTGTTGTGTATGTCTTAAAAACCCTAAAATCCTATTTATAGTACTTAAAATATGAAGCCAAAATGAAACAGGATAACTGTGTCGACATTATTTATGGGCATCTTTTACGGCTCATGTAGCAGTTTATGACTCGTGAAAGGGGTCTCGTGGAATGTAGTTACATCCAGTAGGCACTTTTTATGAAACCTTTCCATAGGCCGTGGAGGATTTCACGACCTGTGAAGGGTCTCGTCTGTAACACTTTTCAGTAACTCTGCCATCTCTGATCCTTGCTTCACGATCACACTCTACGGCTCAGATGATGGTTCACGACTCGTGGTCCTCTATCGTAGAGTGCAACTCAATTTTCACCCATGCATTGGAAGAACAAACAAATACTCCTATGCGAATCTTGGAAGGACCCACCACTCGTAGAGGGTCTCATATACCTCGAAACACTATAACTTTTCTGTACTTCAAGCCCAAAGTCAAGCCAATACTGAAATCCTACAAAATAAACAAAACAACACATCAAATCTACTAACATCACCTTGAGAACACATAAAATCCCAAGTTTTGAGCATTAAAAGTGTTGTATTTTGGAAGCAAAGCACTTTTAACTGATGGTAATCGAAGCAAAGATCAATCTTGGAGAAATGAGTAGCTCCTTACAACTCGTCAAACAAATCATAGATCCTAGGCAGTGAATATTTATTCTTTATGGTCACTTTATTCAATTGTCGGTAATCAATACACATCTGACGCAATGCATCCTTCTTCCTCACAAATAGCACAGGGGCACCCCAAGATGAAATACTTGGCCTGATAAAACCCTTCTCCAAAAGATCCTTCAATTGGTCCTTCAACTCCTTCAATTTAGTCGGGGCCATACGATAAGGAGGAATATAAATAGTTTGAGTATCTGGAAGGATATCTATGACAAAATCCACTTCCCTTTTGGGAGGAATACCAAATAAATCTTCAAGAAAATCATCCAAAAACTCATTAACCACCGAAACTGACTTAAGAGTAGGTGACTCAGATTCCATATCTCTAATCCTTGTAATATGATAGACGCACCCCTTAGAAATCATCTTTTGGGCCTTGAGATATGAAATGAACCAACCTTTAACAACAGAGTCACTAACCTTCCATTCCAGGACAGGCTCATTAGGAAACTAAAACTTAACTTTTTGGGTTCTACAATCCATAGAGGCATATGAAGATTGCAACCAATCCATCCCAAGAATAATATCAAAATCAAACATATCAAGCTCTACAAGATCACCAGGAAGAACTTTATGTAAGACTAAAATAGGACAACCCCGATTGACTCTTCAGGCAATAATAGATTAACCCACGAGAGTATAAATTGAGTAGGGCTCCCTCAAAATTCCAAGACTTAAACCAAACTTAACAACCAACATAGGAGTCATAAAAGATAAATTTATACCTGGATCAAGCAAAGCATAAGCATCAAAATCAAAGACTTTTAGCATACCTGTCCTCCACTTCATGTCAAGCATGTAAGTCATAGAACCTATTATTCCTAGGAGCACCACCTCGAGGAACCCTTGGTTGTACTTGATCACCTTGAGCAACTTGAACTTGAACCTTCTTGGCAACCTTGAGATAGTTAGAAATCTTGTGGTTTATGTCACCACACCCAAAACAACCACCAGTGTCCCTTCGGCATAAACGCGAGTGGTTCTTCCTACATTTATCACACATAAGAAGAGTTGGTCCACATACGACTTGTGCCTTAGGAGGAGGCAATCTACCATTGGCAACCCTTACATTAGCACCTTGGCCCTATTGGAAGCGACCATATCCACCACTACCCTTAGAGTTGGAGAACCCACCATCATAACGGGCCCTCTTAGCATCCTTTACCTTCCTTTATTTGAGTTTCTCCCCTCCAATCTGTTTAGAATAAGTTATGCACCTAGAGATGTCCATATCCCAAATAAGCATAGTCGTATGACACTTTTTCACAATCAAATCTGAGATCCCAGAAATAAACTTTTGCATTCTTGCACAAGAGTCAACCACTAGAATAGGAGCATACTTTGAGAGCTTTGTGAACTTGAGGGAATAGTCCCTCACAGTCATGCCACTTTGTCTGAGATTTATAAACTCTATCATTTGGCCTCACTAAGTTCAAGAGGGAAGAAACCGTCTAGAAAAGAAAATTTGAACTCTTCCCAACCAACCTGAGCATCAACAACCCTCTTCATTAACCACTGAGTATACCATACTTGATCTACATCCTTCAACTGATAAGCATCTAGCTCGACTTTCTCCTTAATAGTCACTCCTATAAACGTCAAAACTTTAATGAGTTCATTAATAAATTCCTATGCATCCTCATCAGCTTTTGAACCATAGAACTACAGAGGATTCATCTGGGTAAAATCTCTCACTCTAGCATCCGTAGTCTGAACTTGAGAAGGAGGATTGGCCTAACTCACTTGACTAGCCATGTCTTGAGCTAGCATAGCAAGAGTAGCACGAAGCTCATTAGGAGTAATTGGCTCCCCCATAGGATCTTGAGGTATTGAGGCCTCATTAACACAGGCCTACCTAAGTAAAAAAGCACTTCGTGGAGGCATCTTCTAAAATAGTACCAATGATAATATCAGTATCAAGAAATCTAAATATACAATCCACGACATGACACAGGAAATGAAAAAATGAGACGATTCCTAAAATGCCACCATAGCCTCCCACTCATAGGTATGGTGCACTTCACACCCATGAATAAAAGTCCGCTCGACGCGACATGTTAGACTCCGAGAATTATTTATAAAATTAGTGCTCTGATACCATGTATGTCACGACCCGAGAGTAAGGCCTAGGACTGACACGACAAATGGGAACCCGAAATTCCCTAAACAAGCCTCATAGCATACATTCACACATCAATTTGGAAGCGCATAGATAAATATTTAAACACATACTTTTACGGGGTGGGTAAGTATGACTCAGGCTTTAGGGATATCGTAGGGATAAGGATTGACATAGATTCACATAGCACATAACACATAATACTAGGGACGGGTAAGGAGGTATCAAGCTATGGGGATATCACAGGACTTAGAACTTTCTATAACATCTCATATCACACAATCATATCATCCATACATAGTACTTAGGCATAACAACTCAAAGATATACATAGCATAGCACGTACGAAAGACTACAAGATGTCTAATAATGCCTCTAGTCTAGAATAGGTCGGGGCAAGACACATCCAGGGATCACCCTCAAAGTAAAGCAGTAAACATCATAATAAAAGTAGGTAGATATAAGTTGACTTGTCCTTGGATGATAGGACTCACCAGAAACAACTCTGAGTCAATCAACTAGCCGTCAAGAGATGAAAGATGATAGTCTTTGGTCCCTACATGGTTAGATCATGAAGGCAGAAAAGTATGTGTAAGTACGTTTGAATGTACTAAGTATGCGGACATGCAAATGTTATGAACATGTAATCCTAAAAATCAATGTTAGATAACAAAAGAACATATATATATATATACAACGAATCATATAAGAATGAATAATATGTTAATATGTCATAAAGTCCATGATGCATGAATGCCATAATGCTTAACATATAGAGGATAAGACCGTAATTGACATCACAATCCATGTGAGATAATACATGAACTCCCAATGTCAAGTCCCCGCATCAGAATGAGGGTCGACTACTGGCCAATGGTAGTCTACATCACACATTATGACTTGTTCATTTCGGTGTTACAGCCACCTTTCTTATGACTGGGTCTTTTTAGAAGGATTTGCATATCATATCATAGTCATCCCATAAAGGGGCCCTACGTTGGCACATAGTTCAAGAGAAAGGAGTGGGACTCTTGAGAATAGCCACTTACTACTCCAATCCCATTCAGTGCTAAGTCAATATCCCACGAGAATACAAATATGTATACATGTTTTTCAAAAGGAGGACAAGTCTTTCAAATCGTAACAATGCATATTTAGGCTTAAAAGCCAAACATAGTTTAATTCATTTCACACTTGGGCTAAAAAGCCAAATCACTTTTTCATATATATAGCCATGCATAGGAGTAGCTCATCAAAACTTATACATATTGATGTAAACACCCAGAGTTTCTCAAAGAGCCAAATCATAGACGTATTTGTGATCACAAGCTTGTCATATCCACATTTGTTCAAAATCATAGTCATAGGCAAGGTTGGGCTTAATCCACATCAAATACTTCATAGAAAATAATGTTCATGTATGCAAATGTCATGAATGATGATGAGAAGGGCATGGGAAATTAGAATTTATAATTTAAAACTCACATTAGAAAGAATCCATATGAAATTCATAGTTAAATCAATAATTAAAACTCAATTAACCTCACCCATGCATAGATTTAAAGCTTATGGGGACATACATAATTAATCCTTCAAAATCATAATGTAATTCATAAAAATTGAACTTAATTCTCTTTAAAATCATCAAATAAGTACAACCCATACTTCAATCTAATTAAATCAATAATAATTTTGAAGACCCGTAATTAAAGTAAGCGTGAATTTCATAAATCAAGTGAAGAAAATATTTGGGGCTTCATGGTTGAAAGGAGCCATGAATAAATTCCCACATACCTTTGATGACCAAGAAGAATGGAGGAGAAATTGATTGAAGAAGAGAGTCTTCCCTTAATTCCCAAGCTAAGCCTTCACTGGATCATTTGAGAAGAGTTCTTAGGAGAGAGTTTGAATAAATTCTTAAGTGTTGAATGAATTTGAATGGGAGAAGAGAGGTGTATAGGATACTTTAGATGTTTAGGAGGGCTTAGGAAGTCCTAAACGACCTTAGAAAATCACCAAAATTATAAATAAATCATTGATAAAACAAGTGTAAAAAAAAGTTGTCAGGGGTCAAAAGGAGACTTCACGAGTCGTGAGCCCTTGCCCGGACCGTATACTCGTCCTTGAAGAAGGAGGAGAAGAAGAAGGAGAAGAGAAGGAGGAGAAGGAGGGGGAGGAGAAGAAGTAGGAAGAGAAGGAGAAGGAGGGGGAGGAGAGGACGAACGTGTTAAAGAAGACAAACGTACACTATAATGTCAACTATGTTTGACAAGAAATTCAATATGGTAAATTTGAAATAGGAATTTTTGAAATATTTTGATACAATAGGAAAGAATAGTAAATAAGGTAAAAAAAAATTAGAGCAGTTTGGTAATTTTTCCAAAAATTTTAGTCAAGCATTTTAGCTTTTTAAATGCTAACCTTTTGCAATTAGATTTGGGGGGAGGGGGGAGGGGGTTATAGACGAAGTTATAACTTTAAATAAAATATGATAATAAATCTGAACCTATGATCCAAACTATTTACCCTTCATGGACCATGACCTAAACTATTACCTTCTTACTCCACTTTTCTTTTTTCTATTTCACCCATGACATCATGTTGACATCAACATGAATACTATGAAATAATCCTCTGTGATACTCCGACGGTATATATATATACCATACTAGTATCATATAGAATGAACTCAATCGTCTGTGATACTTTGATAGTATATTGATACCTTATTGGTATCATATAAAATTATATTTTTTCTTTAAGAAATAAATAAGAAACAATTAAAAAAATTATTAAACTCTAAATTAGTAGAAAATATATTCATGTAATACTCCATCGGTATATTGATACCTTATTGGTATCATACATGATTCGAACTTAATTATTTATGATATTCCATCGGCATATTGATACTTTATCGGTATCATATAGTTTTGAGCTCTTTTTTTTTAAGAAATAGAACGATCAAGAAAAAATTATTAAAGTCGCATAATTATTTATTTAACTCTAAATTAGTAGAAAATATATTCTTGTGATACTTCGTCGATATATTTATACCCTAACGGTATTATATAATTTTGAGGTCTTTTTTTAATAAATAAAATAATTAAAAGAAAATTAAAGTCACAAACTTATTTATTAAATTTTAAATTAGTAGAAAATATATTTTTTGTGATACTCTGTCAGTAAATTGATACCATATCGGTATCATAAAAGACTGAGCTAAATCCTCTATGATACCCTGTTGGTATACGTATACCCTATTGATATATTACACAAGGTGGGTGCTGACATCAGCATGATGTTAGTGCATGTTTAATAGTAGGGGACATAAATGTAAGGGGTTATATAGATGGAAATAGTTTGATTCAAAGGGGGGATAATCTTAGTTTTTTCTTTATTTAATAATAATGATCAAAATCTTAAATTATGTATCATAATTAAAATCTCAATAAAGAACGAATTCAATTTAACATGAAGTAACTTAAATTTAAACTCAACATTTTATATATTAAAATAAAAAAAATAAGAAAAGTCAATTGCTTATTATGTGTAACACAGAGTAAAAAAAAATGAACACTGATAAACTAGAAAAAATAATTAAAATATAGTAGAAATAATACACGAAGAGGGGGAGGGGGAGGGTGCATAAATAATATTTTTAAAATATAATGAAATAAGTAGATTATACACATATTATTATCTATAAATTTTAATTAAAGAGATGTGAACAATAAAATTGATTTGCTTTATATTAATAAGAAGAGAACTTGATAATTATATTATGTTAATTGATCAACTAATAAAAGTCAATATTAATAATTTAAAACATCTTTTGTTATCTTTATTTATACATATTTGATTATGCGGGATTCAAGATGAGGTGAGGCGGCGGTGGGTTGGAGTGTAGGAAGAGACAGAGTATATTTCATTGAGAAACAATATGATAGTTGAAAATTTTAAAATAAAATATCTTTTACATGTTCGATAAGATATCACAATATAAAATACTTATAAATAATAATTTAATATTATTCGCACATTGTGCGGGTACGTATACTAGTAACTAATAGAGAAAAGTACAAAAAATAGATCTAATTTGAAAATATTTACTCTTAATAGACTCAATCCAAACTATTTACCCTTAATGGACCCATGATCCAAACTATTACCTTTTTACCCACTTACTTCTTTTTATTTCGCGTCTGACGTCATGCTGACGTCAGCATAAAATACTATGCAATATACTCCAGCGGTATACATATATCATGCTGGTATCATATAGAATGAGTTCAATCCTCTGTGACATATACTTCGACGATATTTGTATACCCTATTGGTATATCATACAAGATGGGTGTTGATGTCAGCATTACGTCAGCGCGTGGATTTTAATATTAAGGGGGTGAATTTTAATAATTTGAGGTATAAAATATAAAGAAGTATATGGATATAAATAATTTACTTTAAATGGACACAAGTTTAGTTTGACCTAATTAATAATCGGACAAAAAACTAGGACTAAGACGAATTGGGCCTAAATTCAAAGTAGGCCGACGAAATTGGGCTAAATTTAAAGGGGGCTGGACGAAATTTGACCTAAACTAAAGGGGTTATTGGCCATAGATATTTTCGGTCAAATGGGTATTCAGGGATTTACTTTGGGGTGGGCTATCGAATGAGAAAATTACATAGAATGTCCATCAAATGTAGTAGTCTTGATATTTTGCCTTCCATAAGAAAGGTTTTACAAAAATGTCCCCCTTTTCACTTTAAGTTGAATCAAAAACATTTTTACCCCTCTACACCTTAAATATCTTTTAGAAAACTCTATATGCTCAATTGTCTCTCAATTTTTCTATTTTTCTTTCTTTATTTTTCTTTTATTTATTATTTTTCTCCTTTGTTTCTTTGTCTTTTTTTTCCTTTTCTTTTTTTCTTTTCTTTTTTTTTGAACTTCTTTCTCTTTCTTTGTTTTTTAATTGTTTTTTATTTTTTATTTTTTATTTTTCTTAACTTGTAATTTTTCTCTTTCTTTTTTTTTTTTTAATTATTTTCTCTTTTTTTTTCTTTTTGTCTATTTATATTTTTTTATAAATCTTGTCCATGGAGTGTAACTTGTGAAATTTTTGGTGTATGTCTTGCCTTTAAGGCAAAAATTATATCACATCTCATAAATCAATACGTAATGTGGTAATATCAAATCTTGCCCATAAGACTTGACTTGTTGTTTTGAAGTCCTTGGACTAACAAGTCTAATCTCTAGGGCAATAGTTATGGAGTATCCCATAAATCAAAACAAAATGTGACATGTCAAGTCTTGCCCATGGGGCTTAACTTGTTATTTTGAAGCCCATGGACTAAGAGACAAAAGTTATATATATGATAAATCAAAACATAATGTAAAAGTTATATATATAATAAATCAAAACACAATGTAAAAGTTATATATATGATAAATCAAAACACAATGTAGTTGTCAAGTCTTGTCCATGGGCTTAAGTTGTTAAGTTCTTGGTCTAAATTTTGTCTCTAAGACAAAAGTTATAGAACATCTAATAAATCAAGACATAATACGATAGTGTCAAATCTTGCCCCTGAGTCTTAACTTGTTGTTTGGAAGTTCTTGGGCCAAGAGACAAGAGTTATAGACCATCTAATAATGTCAAGTCTTACCCATAAAACAAAATTTGTAAAGTTCTTGATTTAAGTTTTACCTCTAAGACAAGAGTTATAGAGTATCTCAAAAATCAAAATACAAAAAACTGTGTCAAATCTTGCCCATGGAACGTAACTTATTCTCTAAAAGTTTTTATGCGAAATATTGCCTCTAAAATAAGAGTTATAAAATATCTCGTGAAAATTCAAACCTCATATATTTAAAATAATAAATATGAAAAAAAAATTATCTTGAATCTTGACTTGAATTTAGAAATAATTTCATTTAAAATAAATATAGAATATATAAAATTAATATTATTTATAGTTCCATAATTAAAAAAAATGAAAGAAAAAACAAAAATAAGAAAAAAAAAAGAAAGAAAAAATTAGAAGAAAAAAACAAAAGAGATAAAGAAAAGAAACAAAATACTAACCAAAAAATGAAAGGAAAAAAAAGAAGAAAAAAAATAGTGTAAATCCTTGTCCATAGGACAGGTTTGCGAAGGTGAAATAACGAAATCTTTGCCCATAAGGCAAGTCTGCGAAGGTAAAATAATGGGTCCTTATAGCTGAGGAGCAATTTTGTCCAAAAAAATATTCTTAAGGGAATTGAAGGTATCTTTGCAAAACCACTCTTATTGCAGGCATTTTATCAAGACCATTCACTTTTAGGAGTATTTGTGAACATAACTCCTATGGAATGGAAATAGTTTCATAAGTGGGTCCATTTGTGCAGTTTTCCAAATCATTAAGCTACAATTTATGAAATAAATCAAAAATCCACTTGAAAAAAAAAATACCGGGCAGTTACATCTTGGTTACAATTTCAATCAACTGATTACTTAAAAAAGTATAATAATCTTTTTTAATCAACTGATTACTTTCACAGACGATACTCTGTTTGTGCAAAAGTGCTGCATTCATTTACAGAGAATGCTTCTCAGCAGCTACAATATGTGCCTAATATGACATCAATATTGTCCAATACTATTCCAAGCTCCAATTTGTGAGCTTGTCCCAGACTAATGAGACATGGAAGTTCAAATCCAAAAGTTTTTTCTATCCTTCCACTTGAGGCGCTTACTTTGAGGTAGCTTTTTAATAATGCTATCAACCTGTTTACCTTAAAAGTTGTGATTGCTGCACAGATGCTGTTCTCACCAAGCTATTAGGCTACTGGACACACGGTGAAACTGGGCACACCTCTAATCTAAGTGTCTGGAGTACGAAGTACATCTTGAGCAACTCTAGCTTCCCTTCTGGAATTCTTCTTCCTCTTCCTCTCCAAATTGGGCTCTTTTGCTTTGAGGTCATTGCAGAAGGACCTCAATGAGGCAGCCAGATGATCATTCCGATGTGCTAATAAGTACATATTAAAAAACATTAGTAGTTCATAGGTTCATAAAGAGGAGCAATGTTGAACCCTTTTTGGAAAAGAGCTGCTCTGACAAGACAGATAGTATGGAAAATTGAAAGTTGTCTATCTTGAATGAACCTAAAGTGAAAACAGCAAATCTATCAATTTTACAATAATAGACAGTCGTAGAAAATGATTGTCAATCTTTCTTATGGCCGGTGGGAGAAAAGGAGGGACACACACAATACATATTGGCAATATGTTAGATGAAACACACATGATTCCATATACATAAGGCAGCATTGTTTGTTGAGCGAATCACTAAGTAGAACTTGTAAAATACCCTTAGTATCTGGAAAAGTGACAATAAATTTGATAGAAAGCATATAAAGCTAGGTTGTGCCAATAAGGACTGTTATCCACAATCTGTTGTGCCTATTACTACAGATATTGACTAGTATGAACTCACCGGAAAGAATAACATCTTCCATGTTTACGGACTTACGACCAGCATGCTGTGCAAATAATTCTAGGTCCTTTGATAGTTGTTCTGCTCTCAAAAAAGGTACTCCATAAGTTAATTGCTTCAGCAATCAAGATATACAGTTAGAAGCATGCCTGAATATGAAATTCAGTTAAATGGCAACGAGACAACTAAGGCCTCATTGTTTCCACTTGATAGAGGAGAAAATGTATCATTAACATCTCAGCACTTTATGTCTATTTTTCTTTTGCGACCACTTATTTGCTCTTATTAGATCTTATTAATTTCAAATCTTGTACAAAGTCTTAAAATCATAATGAAGATGTTTATTCAAATACTCCAGTAAATTTGAAATTTTATCAGTACAACCTGCCTCCAACGCACAACCACCACTACTACCTTTACCATCAGCCACTACTGTTCCTTGATGAATCCATCACAAATCTCAAGAGCCTTAAGGTGTTGGTTCTTTTTTTGTTACAATTATTTTGTTATTCCTTGGATGAAATGGAATTTTAGTCTAACTTCAATGTTTTCCATTTGTTGAGTAATCAATTCTTCAGTCAGCTTTTAACAAACTTGTGATATTTGCATGACTCATACTAGCAGGTACAGTGGATCAGCTGACAATTTTAACAATTGCAGGGAGATCCTAGGTCTAGGCCTAGGGTATAGCATTTTGTACAAAACAGATGAGGCAGTAAAATATGAAATCAACATCTGGTACAAGCCTTGAAGTTGTCTACCAAAAGTGGTGACACTTTTTGGTAGCCGTTCAATGTTTGAAATGTTAGTGACTAACTGTACACATTGAAAATGAAAAAGGTTTCGTGTTAGTCACAAATTAATGTTCAAATATGTTGTCAATTTTATCATGCAACATGCAGATAATGTGATTATGCAGGGTCAGCATCTCACTCTGTTAGACAGATAGGAAGTGACATCCTCAATCAAAAGAAAGTGAATGTTGAATATCCTATGAAATAACCACTGATATCTCTGTATGTCTAGGCATTTGTCTTTTCTAGACAGGTTCTTTTATGTCTCAAATCACATCACATTCTCTTAAAGTCCATATGTATTTTCCTAAGCCCTCAAGCCTCTAGTAAGAATATGAATAAACCAAGATGGGATGGAACCTCATTGCTACTAAAACAATTCTATACTTAAAACTAGAATTTTTGACAAGTGGAGTAATTGAATTAATCTCCTTTAACCACATGAAATTGTAACTAACTTGAGAAACTCTAAGTACTAATCTAACAACCAAATCCAATACTCTAACACCAACAAATCTTCTGGATAAAGATCAGACAAGCTGTTCAAAATATTTCAAATAAATAAAATCAAACTATAACAAACTAAATGTATTAGATAGGATTAAATAAAACTATTCCAAAATCCAAACAAACTTGAAGCCATCTTTAATCCCCACTCAAGTTAGGTGTCTTGTCCACACAGTGAAGAAAGGTTAGTTAGGCAGTGGCTTCATCAGTGCATTCAGTACTTGCTCAGACAAAAGGGTGTCTTTCAGAATGACTTGATTAGATTCACTTAATTGCAAATAAAGTGAAGAATCCACAGCTATATGTTTCATCTTGCTATGAAAAATTGAATTTTGTCTTGCTAATGGTCTCATTCTGCATTTGCTCCTAATCCTAATTAAATGCATGTATTTATTATATGTAGGAAAGAAATAGAATGGTACCTGCAAACTTGAAGGCTAAATCAGATATACAGGTGATGATAGGTTGAGAAACCTCCATACCGCATTGTTTCGCTGTTCTTACAAAAATAATATAGTACAAGTTAAAGAAGGCATTTCAAAACGAACAATTCGTACATATATATCCAGCAAGAATTAGAAAACCTACCCTCGGCTTCGGCAATGGAGATGGTGCATAATCGGAATCGATTCCGGAGTAAGTCGGTCACCGCTTCTTCCTCTTCTCTCTCTACTTCACTTGCCATTCCTCCGTCGAGATCCTCCATTGTAGGAAAATTATTGAGCCTATCGCACTCGCAAACTCGGTTTCGATTGCGAAGGATGCGCGGGAAACAGGTTTATGTCATCAACTGGGCTTCCGTTACCTATTTATTATCGGGCAAAATTGAGTCTAGGCAAACTATTTACACATGAATATACTCATTTACATTTGTTACTCCTAATTAATTATAAATAATACCTTTTAATTTGTTTACTATTAAATTTTTTATAATGACAGCGTCCATCCTATAAGATACCGATAGAATATCATATACCAAAAGATTATCACAAATAATAGAAATAGAATATTAATATACTGATGGTGTATCATAGAGAATACTAATAGGGTATCAATATATCGACAAAGTATCATAGAGAATGACAAGTATCATAGAGAATGATACCAAACATTTTTGTGATATCTGTATCATATCTTCATTGTTTCTTATTTATTTATTAAAAAAAGCTCAATTTTATATAATACTGATAAATATCAACATACCGACGGACTATCACAAAGCATACTGATAGAGTATCAATATATCGATAGAGTATTATAGTGGATTGAGCCGAGTCCTCTATGATACCAATATGGTATCAATATATCGATGAAATATCACAAAAAATATATTTTCTACTATTAGAGTTAAATAATTTCCTTTTAATTGTTTCTTATTTATTTCTTAAGAAAAAGTTCAATCCTATGTTGTAATGACCTGAAGGTCATTTTTGCCATTTTTAGCTAAATTACCGTTTAGCCCTTCTCAAAAGTTGTCTTGGGTCATTTTTTGTTGAGTCTAAAAGTCGAATTTTGAAAACCTTGTAAAAAATTGGAGTTTTGCTAAAGAATGAGTGTTTAAAGGCTTAAAGTTGGAAATTTTGAATTTTGTGATCATCTTGAGTTTCGAGTGTCAAAATATAATTTTGTCTGTTCCATCAGCTCCGGAATGCAGAATCTGGTATTGGAGAACTTACAAAACTGAATTGGAGTGTAGATAATGCCTGAACAGTGTTATGTTTTAAAAGATAGGTTTCATTACTTTTCTACCATTTTTAATATTCCAAGCTCAATTTTTTAGAGAATCTTCAAGGTTTTTCAAGGCAAGACTATTGGATAACTAATTTCTAACCTATGTTTTCAATTCTCATTTATTAAATTGTGATTTTAACATAGAAATTAGAGTTTTTAAGTGAAAAAATTGGGAATTTCTCGGACTTTGATTTCTAATACTAAATTGGTGATTATGACCTCATTTTAACTCATTTTTTGAAACCGTTTTCACCATTAGAATCCTTATCACTTGAGGAACCATTTCATATAAAAATTTCTAAACTTTGGGGACCTTATTCGACATGGAATTTTTGGATCATTTTACTCTTTTCACCCAAATTGCTTGCTTTTGATGTCATTAGCTTTGTAATATGATTGTGATTCTATATTTGATGAGATTGTGGTTATTGGAGTATCATAGAAAGGGAAAAGCCATGATTTTGGCTTGATTTGAGACTTCCACCAAGGCAAGTGGACTTTTGACATTTCTTTAAGTATGATTGAACCATGTATTTCCTACATGTGTGGATTTGGGTGATTTGGGATATGAATTGAGATAGAATTGTATTATCGTAAGCTTTGATCATGAAATTTCAGATTGGGTAATTGCTTATGTTGTGAAATCTTGACTTGTGAATTAATTGTGGATTCGTGACACATGTGGTCATGTGAATTATTTGATATTGATGTTAAAAAGGTACCAAAATTGAGATTTTAATGGTATTAAGATTGTGATGACATTGAGATTGTGATGATATTGAAATTGTGATGATATTGAGATTGTGTACATTGCATTCACTTATTACTTATGCATTGATACTTATAATGGCTACGACCGAGAGATGCATAAGGTAACATGGGTTGGTGACCGAGGTGTCCACCGGTCGATGATATTCGAGGTTTCTGTCGGCAAGCTGTGATACTATTCCAGCAGATGATATGACCGAGGTTTCTTTCAATCGAGTGAGCATTGACCGAGGTCTTTGCTGACAATATTCACAGATGCATAATACATGTGAGGGTCCCATGGGCTTCGATTTGAGTTTATCAACAAATGTATATCGTAAGACAGACATGCATCACGATTACTTGGCATTGCATCACATCACATTATTTCCACTTCATAGCACTCACTTCATTTCACATATTCTTTTTTTGAGACTATTATATGTACTATGTGTGATGTGTTAAATGCTTTGAATATTGTATATTGTGAAGATCAGATTATGTGGATTCTATGTTATAATGCTGAAACTGCTTATGTTAATAAAGAACTATTATACTACTTGACTTTGGGAACCAGATGGATATTTTGGGATTCTATTCTATAGTGTGTCCTATATGTATAATGTATTGTGCTGGGAATTTTCTGGTGCAGGTGTGTAGTTCGGCCATAAGTGGTTGGGTGGATAAAAGTACTTGTGTTCTTCATTACTTTACTTTAGGCTTAATTTTTATTTGCTGAGTACCATGTTGTTTGGTGCTCACCCCCTTGCTACATTTTTGTAGGTTGTGAGCCCGATCCCTCTTGTTAGACTTCCCAGGTTTAGGATCAAGCTTTTGGATCTTTTGAGAGGTAGTTACTTGTCTCTTCGGCAGACCCTCGAGGATTTTTGTTATGTTATGTTCTATTTGAGAACTATACATGTATTATTCTTTATTATTATTATGTAGAAGCTCATACATGTGACACTAGTTCTGGGATGGTTGTAGTTGGTTTTCCTTATGTTTACCTATATTTAGAACCTTTCTCTTTTGTTATTATTTTGTGTTGTTCAATTTTGGGCTGACTCTCCTTGATGGGTTAGGTGAGTGCCATCACACTTGATTTTCAAATCGTGATAATTTGTTATCAGAGCCCTAGGTTCATAGGTTTTACATGTATACAAGCTCAGTTGAGTAGAATCTCAAGGATTGGTGTGGAGATGTCCGTTACTTATCCTTGAGAAGATACAAAGACTATTAGGAAATTCCCTCTTATTCTTTCAATTCTTGTGTGCGTCGTTATTATTGGATTTTTGAATATTGTGTGATCGTATGCCCGTGCCATGCATGTATCTACCCTAGTAGATGATCTTTTAGTGGTGGGAACTCGTGCTTGGCATTTTGCGTGGGAATATGAGATGTCATTGTGTGGTTTTGAACTTGATCCAGCTCTGAGCAAGAGGTAATGGACTTAATGTATTAATGTGTGGTCAGCCTAGGATTGTTGAGGCCCAATGAGGTATGTTAAAGATAAGGTATCAGAAGATGAAATTGATCGGAGGAGTTTATTAACACTGTATTCTTTTTGGTTACCCATACAATGTCGAGGGTGGTACTTTTCTGGTCTACTGGATGTTTGAGAAATTCATAAACGTGACATAACATGGTTAGAGAAAATGACTATGTTAGTAGTGCAATAATTATGGGATTAAAGTTGTTAAGATTGTCAAATGAGGGTTGCTTAGTATGCGTAGAAGATGACATTTTGTTCATTGGAATCAAAACTTCTGTTAAGTCTTGTTGGAGTGGGTGTATAGCACAAATGATTATAATATGATTGTTATGGCGGTATCTATGTCTATTTGGCTAGGGTTATGGAATGTGTTGGTTCTGCTACCCACGTAGTCTATTGAAGAAGGTATATTGATTGATGAGAGATAAAACTAATTTGATTATGTATGATAGCTATTCAATGAGATAAAGGTGTGGACTATTCGAGTACGAACTATTCGGGGGTATGATGCATTTTAATGGTGAATCTAGTGAGTCTTCTGATGTGGTGCGGGTAATATACGAGGACGGAGGTATTGATCTTTAAGTGTGAACACTAGTTGCTACAAAGTTATCAATTATTACACTTATCCAAGTTGTAGAGTTTGGCATTACCATCTCTTTGGGGAGAACCAATTGATTGTTGTTGTGGATGCTTGAGTTTGGAATTGGTCATGAAAAAAGTCACAGTGATGAACCTTGGAATGGGTATTAATATGTTAAGTGTGGATTTTGTTCTAAAGATCTATATGGGGACTAGTGACTTCATTGTAAGCCAGGAGGGGCACACTGATATTGAGATAGTAAACATATGGACTAATAAGGTTTCGACAAGTTCACTTGTACAAATATAAATGGGAATGCTAGTAAGAAAGTGCATATGGATAATTGGTTGAGTCAGTAAATTTGGTTGATATGACTTGGGATTGAGTTACCATATCAACTATAAGATCAATTTTATTGTATGACATGGCTTTGGTTACCTTGTTCAGTACATGGTAAGATGGTTACACTTGTACCAGTGGGGTTAAGAGACTATTGGGTAAGATTGAGAGAGAAGTCTACAGAAGTTGGCTCAAGTGTGAGAATAGGTTTCTTTATGGCTTTTGATTCTGTGACTAATACGACTTAGAATGCTAATGACCAGCATAATAAGATATATGAGAGAGAAATTGATGATAAACTAGGGTATGCAATCTCTTGAGATCTTCAAGGTATGTATTAATCATGATTGAGAAAGGAATTGGTTGCATAGTGTGAATCAAGATCTAGAATTTCATGGTAAGTTTACATTCATGATAGTTGATTTTGTCTAGGTATGAATTAGTCAGGAAATGAGATGATTGGTTAGGTTGGTTATAGAGCATTTTGAAGGGGTTTGAGTGTGGCTTTGATTATAGACTCTGCTACTTTTGATGGTGAATTTTTTTAAAGAAGTTGCATTTGAGTAGTTGGTGAGAAGTAAAAAGCAATCCATTGTGGAGTTTTTCTATGGAATAATGATAATAAATGGGTTAGGAGCGAGTACATAAGGCTTAGGCATCAAAGAGTTTAAGAATTTAGGATTGGGCCATAAGTATGGGTTAAGCATTCAAATATCCTTCCAACATTGATGACAAATACAAGTTAAGAAACGTGGAGGAGATTAGACATCATGTATAGATCCATGATTTAGAGTTGTAAATTATCTGGATTTTTGCTTTGAGATTGTGTGATAATGTGAGGTGGGCGGAGTCACCACCAGTTTATGATCGATTATCAACTACCTTTCAAAACGTTTGGTTTAGGTTGGATAACAAACAATGATACGTGAGAAATTCTATGTTTTATGTTAGGTTGGATTGTTCAATCATAATAAGTGACTCATGGAAGCACTACAGAAAAGACTTATGATTTTATATGTGTTCTTGATGATCTTTGATTTGATGGATACTACTTCATTGATGAAAGTTAACATAGACTATCATAATGGGTTATGAAGATACTTATTGGTAAATAAATATTATGTGTTTATGGTATACAAAATTTATGAGGTGATCAAGAATTTTTTAAGTTTGGCATGAGGGTATGAGCGTTTGAGTGGATGTTGAGGTATTTTTCCATCGAAGGGTTAAAAGTGGTTGAGATTGCTTTCTAATGGAATAATTATAGCTCGTGGAAAAGGTACCATCATAATTGGAATTAGTGTTATTAGCCTTGAGTAGGATCAGTTTCCAATATGGGATGCTTAGGGTTGGCTTGGAATAGATGGTAATGCTTTATTTGGGAAAAAGAGAAGTCATAACTTAAAGTTGTGGATAGTGGCGATGAAATTTCTAAGGAACGTAAGTGCTAATATGAATTGGGAGGCATGAGAAAAGGATCGATAAGGTCATGATATCCCGTAGGCAATTGAATCTTTGATTTTAGTTTTCAGATTATGAAGAATATGTTATGTTTTGATAAGTTGAGTATGTTCCATATATATGGGATATGAAGTTCGGTATCGTGAGTAGAGAAAGGCCAAACTGATAAGAATAAGATAACCGAAGGTGATTTACTTATGGACTCTAGGAAGGGGGTTATTATGAGCAAGAGAAAAGAGAATTTTAATATTTAGAGCCTTGCAACGATGAATCTATTGAAGGTACTAACATGGGGTTCATCATGAGAACTTGTGGTTTTCTGATAGGTTTGGTATTTATGTTGTTATTGAGGACCTGATGTCACTACTGTTCCAACATTTGGGTAGTGTTAATTGAGATTTTATAATCTTGGGCGTTCACTAGTTGTCCATTCTAGTTGTTACCTTCCCAGGGGCCAGATTAATTGGATTCTCTCTTATGGATATGCATTGTCTGAGTATTGGATTTGTGTATCTTAGGTTCAAGGAGGATTATGTTAAGAGAACAGAACTTGGATGAGAATTACGATGGTTTTATATTGCAATTGGCTATGATTGGTTCAGATTCATTTTTAGCCTTCACTAGAAGTGGATCTGAGTTGCCTTGTGGTCTCGTGGGTGGAGGTTCATCTGAATATGTATATTGTGGTATGAGGGTGTTGGTTCAAGTTTGGTTCATCAGCTAGTTTCTGACTTGGTAATTACTCTTGGAGGGTAAAATTTTCATGTTGGTTCATAAGCCTTATTCTTGATAGTATATCCTGATGGTATAACTCTCAGAAAAGAGGTTACTTGAAAATAATTAATGACTTTGAGAATTGTAATTGAAACTCTTGGTTACTTCTTGTGAGGCTCCTCCATTTGCTTTATGTTCGAGGACGAACATGGTTTTTAATGATGAATGATGTAATGACCATGAAGGTCATTTTTGGAATCTACAGCTGAATTACCATTTTGCTCTTCTCGAAAGTTGTCTCGGGTCATTTTGGTTGGGTCTAAAAGTCGAATTTTGAAAACCTTGTAAAAAGTTGGAGTTTTGCTAAAGAAAGAGTTTTTAAAGGCTTAAAATTGGAAATTTTGAGTTTTGTGATTATCTTGAGTTTTGAATGTCAAAATACAATTCTGTCGATTAATTTAGCTCTAGAATGCGGAGTCTGGTAAATAATGCTTGAACAGTGTTATGTTTTAAAAGAAGGGTTTCACTACTATTCCACCATTTTTAATATTTCAAGTTTGATTTTTGACAGAATTTTCAAGGTTTTTCATGGCAAGACTATTGGGTAACTAATTTCTAACCTATGTTTTCAATTCTCATTTATTAAATTGTGATTGTAACATAGAAATTGAGTTTTTTAATTTAAGAAATTAGGGATTTCTCAGACTTTGATTTTTAATACAAAGTTGGTGATTGTGACCTCATTTTAACTCCTTTTTCTGAAATGGTTTTCACCATTAGAATCCTTATCACTTGAGGAACATTTTCATGTAAAAAATTCTGGATTTTGGGGACTTTTCTCGACATGGAATTTTTGGATCATTTATCCTTTTCACCCAAATTACTTGATTTTAGTGTCATTAGATTCGTAATGTGATTGTGATGATATATTTGACTAGATTGCAGTGATTTGGAGCATCGTAGAAGGGAAAAAGGCATGGTTTTGGTTTGACTTGAGACTTTCACTAAGACAGGTGGACTTCTGACCTTTTGTTAAGTATAATTGAACCTTGTATTCTCCTATATGTTTGGATTTGGGTGATTTGAGATAGAATTGTATTATCGTAGGCTTTGATCATGAGATTTTTGATTGGGTAATTTCTCATATTGTGAAATCTTGACTTGTGAATTAATTATGGATTCATCACACATGTGATCTTGTAAATTATTTGATATTGATGTTGAGAAGGTGCCAAAATTGAGATTTTAATGGTATTGAGATTGTGATGACATTGAGATTGTCATAATACTGCAATTGTGATGATATTGAGATTGTATGCATTGCATTCACGTATTACTTGTGCATTGATACTTCTAATAGCTTGAGATGAGCAAGGTAACATGTGGGTTGGTGGATGAGGTCTCTACCGGTCGATGATAGCTGATGTTTCTGCTGGCAAGCCTAGGTAATATTCTGGTGGATGATATGTTTGAGGTTTCTTCTGGTCAAGTGAGCATTGACCAAGGTCTTTGTTGGTAATATTAATGGATATTGGTCCATGTGAGGCCCCCATGGGTTCCAATCTAAATTTATCAGTGGATGTGTATCATAGGACATACATGCATCACGATTACTTGACATTGCATCGCATTGTTTTCACTTCATAACATTTACTTAATTTCACATCATTCTTTTCCTGAGGCTATTAAATGTGACTCACATGCAAACTACACCTCCAAATTGAGGATTAGGTAGTCGTTGTCAAAATATAGTACCTAACAATCATTAGGGTCGATTCCACAGGGAATAAAGTTTAGACCTGGAGTAATTATGAGTAATTAGATTAAAGTAATCGACTTATTTCTCGAAAGGGGGGAGGGTTGTAAAAATCAATAATAAAACCTAAACTATAACAATTAGTCAAGTGAAAGAGTTATGAAATCATTGAGAGAAGTAACTAGGGTATTGTGTTCCCCATGAATTTCTAACTCAGTATAACCAGATAATCGTAACCTTTTCTAGTGTGTAGCATGCAAAACTAGTAAGTTATGTTTACCTAACCCTTTGATCCAAGAGAGAGGCAAAGTGTGAAGAGTGAAGAGTGACTACGAAACCAACTTATGGGTCGCAGAGCACTCTACGACCTGTGGTTGGTGTCGTATTAGACAAGTCCTCAAAAGTAAGATTCTGAAATCACAAAACCAAATCTTATGGGCCGTAAAACATTATACGATCCGTAATCGAGGTTTTGTGAGATTAAAATCCCACTTTTACCTGACCAATTAAATTAAATAAAAGAGGGGTAATTTCTTTTCTCCATATTTTCAACACCATACAAAACCCTACCCCTTCGTCCCCATTTCTATCCAACATCCATGTACCACCATAATTTTTGGCCAAATTCCAATCACGAGAACACTGTTCTAGCAAGCCTAGAGTTTCAAACATTTAAATTTTTCTATTTTATTGGTTTTTCACTCCATATTCTGATATGTATTTCTATCGAGATTATCTTATTGGAAAATTGAGTTAGTGGTTTGGAAAGATAATTAGGATGAGCTTTATAATTTTCTTGCCCTAATAATTGGTATAGACTATAAATTTAGTGAATTGATATGATTATCACTATTAGATTGCCAATATTAGCCTTGAAATTGTGGTGAATTTTCATACCCATGCCTAATCGATGATTATTCTTTTGAAATCATTGATAGTTTGACTTAGAGTGAATTTTCTTGATAGAATTGGTGACAAAATTGCATGAGTTGAATGGAAATAGGTACTATGATTAGTGAAGTGATAAACAATGGCTCATGTGTTTTGAATTTACTTGGTCAGTGGACATACATTGTTTAACTCTGCCTAAATTGATAATTGAGGGGTCTCATGGTAAATTTCCTATGTTTGTGTTTTGGGTTGGTGCTGTTGATTGCATGATTGAAATCATTTAACTGTGGTTGAGTTGCCATTGCTTCAATGCTGATGAATTGTGTATACCCTGTTGTTGTGACTCGGTCAATGTGTATGAGCGGTTATTTCTATTTTTCGTTGACTGGGAATTCACTAAGTTTTTATTCATCTATTACTTGTATTGGAATCGAATTGCTGAGTTAGGAAATTAGTTGCTGGTTTTCACTAGTTACTGAGGTCTTCTATGGCCTGTGGTTTCATCCACAGACCATAGTTTTCCTTCATAGGTTTGAATCAACAACTTTTAATTTCCAAAAGTTAATAGGATGAACCTGTTTACGAGTCATAGTTTAAACTATAGCCTATAAACAGTGTTCATCATTTCCAACACCTACAAAATGAATCTTCTAACTTTGTATCTACGACCCAATATTTGACTTATAGTTTATTCTATGGGTCGTGACTGGGTCCGTAAGTGCATTTCCAGTAGCTGAATTTACTATGCCCTATTTTTTATGAAGGACTTCTACAACCCATAGTTTACTCTACAACTTGTAGGTGAGCCTTCATAGTTTCTTCTGTGAACATTTCTATGTAATTTTTGTTTTTGCATTCTTGGGACTCATGTGTGTGTATAATATTTTGTTTTCAGGTACTATGGGTCCATGTCCGAAGAGGGATGAGACATAGGCCATGTGGGACCACCTCCATGATGAGCTTTTAGATCCTAAGTCCAATGGCTCATTGAAGGAGCTTAACATCCATCCAGACGAGAGTGTTGCGCTATGATGTACCAGGGCAACATACAGATAGATAGTGCTGACCCAACCAACTTTCATAGCTACTCAACCTCCCCAATTTGAGAGGGGGATTCATAGAGGAGTAGCTCTATCCAGATAACAAACTCTGGTGAAGAGTCCATATCAGGCTTCTGAGAAAAAGATGGTTTCGGGTTAAACGAGGAGTCAAGGTCAGAGTCTGTCCAGTTGAGCAGGTCTACCCTAACAACAGCTCCTATTGTTGGACTAACGAGATGCTAGTGCATCAAGGGTATGCAGGAGATATACAAAGAGGACGTCCTATAGGATGATAGGGGCCGATAGGCCTGGACTATTTTTTGAAAAGTCATGGTCATCACTTCTAGGTTTGACAGTGCACCTATGCTCCGAGACATCATGTCTTGGTACAACTTAGACTTGTTTGCAGCTCCATCGGAGAAGTACTCTTCGATATGGTTTGAGAGTTTTATGCCTCCTATGCTACTACTATCACCGAGGTGACCCCAAAGAAGGGGAGGCCCCTTTCATAACCCAAATTGACACAAATGATGGTGCATAGAGTTCCAGTGGACATATCAAAGGACATCATCCATAGGTTCTTGTTTAGTCCTGAGTACCAGGACCCGGTGACAACAGTAGAGTTTGAGTATAGGTTGGGTCAGGCTATGGGTAGAGTTTTAATGAGAGATGCAACCTAAAAGGCCTCTTTGATGAGATGGATTATCGACTATATAGCTGAGTGGGGCAAGAACACTGACTTGGTATCCCATGATGCGTCTGTTGTTAAGGCCTTGCTCAACGTTACGGGAAAGTTCTGGTGGGCTTTTGTACGTACACAGATCTGGCCAACCCAGGCAAATAATACACTTATGGTAGATCATGTAGTTATGGTTTCCAGCATCATTGCTGGCTATGAGATTGATTTTGTTTGGTGTATAGCAAAGGAGATACATGAGTGTGCTTTGAGGAGGTCCACTTTAATCTCATTTCCCTGTTTGATTCATCGATTGTTTATATAGGTGGGGGCAGAGATCCTGCCTAATATGAATGTGATGATCGAGGTTCAAAGGACTCAAGACATCATCCTGATAAAGGCTATTGATAATCTAGTATCTATACAGTAAGCATTACAGTCTACAGTCAAATTACCAGAGATGTTGACCGAGGCACCATAGCTTGAGCCTACTACCTCCACTACTGCTGCTGCTGAGACAGAGAGACCCCCACAGACTGATATTGAGATGGAGACGGGGGATAATCCTACTTCATCCACTATATTAGAGGTCTACCTATGTGTCCTCATACCACAGGTAACATTTATGTGTCCGTAGAGTTTATTCAGCTCTGATGCAGAGAGAAATTCACAACTAGTCCCAGTTGACTTAGTTGTTGCAACTAATTTGGCCTTTAGTTCGTAAGGCCATAGAAGAGTCTGAGGAGATACAGGAGAATTTCACAGCAGCACTTGAGGAGAGTCTAGCATCATTTCATGGCTGTGTAGATGCATTTAAGAGGCGCGTGGAGCAGACCCTCAGATCGACTCAGACTCTTGATATTACAACCATTTGAGCGGAGATCCAACAACTTTGTGAGGATATGAGGATAGTGACTCTAGAACCATTGATGAGTCCTCTACCAGATGTTACCACAGAGGTGCTAGATTGATTTTCTAATGATCCACTAGTCCGAGCATCAAAGAAGAGGCGCTGCACTAGTTCTGATAATCCTAATACTGCTAAATGAGAGGTAGAGAGGCTAGAGAGAGAGAGAGAGAATAGATGAAGTCTGTGACATAATTTTCTATTGTGGATAAGATAGATGGGTAGGCACGTAAGCAAGATATATTGAGGGGTGCTGGACCTTCCAGACATGCCACTACGATGGAGGAGACCACCCGACAGGTTTAGGGTGGTGAGACACAAACTAACACTGGAACTCAGGCGCCTAGGTATGTCCCTTTTTTGACCCTAATATTATATTATATTTTATTTTTTTGATTAAGGACAATGCAAATATTTTTTGATGGGGTGTGGGTAGTTATACACCTCGGTCAAGTCTGAGTAACCAAGGCCTATATCTACTCAAATGTTTGAGTCCGGGGGGTTTTCTTGCATGTGTTGCTTCCTTAAGGACATTTACTTGCTATTAAACTAGCATGTTAGGATGTAAAAGTAGTATTGATATCATATTGCATTGATATTTGTGGCATACGTTAGTTTATATTGAAAAACATAACACCCCTCTATTTTTGATAGTGATGATGTGCTAATAGGTAGTTTTGATGACAACCATGTTGGATTAGTAGTTGTCAGTTCTTGTTGTGATAAAAATAGGGTTAATTGTAATAAAAAACATGATCTAAGAGTCTATATTGACAATGTATTTAGTGCCACGTGTGTGTGAGCATTATCGTATAATTCTTATATTATGTTTTAATCCTAAACTTACCCTGTTACTATGACTAAGACTGTAGGTTAGTTGGTTAGGAAAGGATCATAGGTCGTTATTCATAATAGTCCACTTAGCCTAAAATAATCAACCAAATAGAGCATATATCTTTTGATCCTAATGTTTGAGCCTTACATGTACCATTTCTTTATGTAATAACTGTGTAAACGAAACTTGTGTTTGTGAAATCTTGAATTATGCCCTGGTCCTTCCTTGAATATTGTGTACCTCGACTCAAGTTAAAAGACTAAGTTGAGGGTGGCTACAAAAAGTTTCCCTGGTTCATATGTTAGATATTGTGCACCTTAACTTAGGCTAAAAGCCTAAGTTGAGGGTGGCTATTGTAATGAAATCACAGCAAGACGGGAAAGAAAGCATAGTAATACAATGAAAAAGGGTAAAACGTGAAGTGGGTGCGAGAAAAGTAGATAAAAGGCCAAAGAGATTAACAAGAAAGAAAAAGATTTGAAAAAATCAAAGGAAATGAGCTGAAAATTAGAATAAATGCACGTAAAAGTGTTTGAAAGAAGAACAAGAGAATAATGAGTTAAAAGATCCATGTTAGTGAGGCAAAGTGTGAAATAATACAGTGTCAAGGAGGGTCATTAGTCACTATGTTCCAAAAATATCATACCAAGACCCCCGAGCCTACGTTACAAGCTAAGAAATTCTTATAGTGATCCTAGTCCAATTAGTCGAAGCCATGGTCATGAATATAGAGGCAAGTCTACGATATTGTACACAGTGTTCAAATATCTATTGTAAGAGTGAGTTTTTTGTCAGCCTCGAGTATTGAGCCTAAACATATTATTTTGAGTGAAAATTAGGACTTTTTTCTATGAGGGTACTTGAATTACATTGTTAACTATAGAATACCTCGATCAGTGTTGCTTATGTACATCACTCTGCTTTCTATAGGTGCGTTGTCATGTATTGATCCGCGTGAGTTTGTTTGATAACTGTCTTATATGTGCACTGATGGTTTCACTGGGTTTCTGTGATTTACTGATATATGATGTATGCTATAGGATTGAGGTCTACGTGTTTATCTTACTGCTTATGTTAGATTGAGTCTATCGCTTGAGGACAGGAAACAATTTTAAGTTCAGGGTGTTGATGTGCAGCCAAAATACAACACTTTTGATGCTTTAAACATAGAATTTTATGTGTTCTCAAAGCGATGTTAGTAGGTTTGATGTGTTTTTATGTTGATTTTGCAGGATTACAGGAGTTGGGAAGTTTTTGGGCTAAATTAGATAGATTATAGCTTTTTGGGTTTTTATGTGACCTTCTACGGGCCATGGTTCATTCCATAAGTCGTAGATGGGTTTTGTAGGATTGATTCAATGAAGGGCCACTTTTCAGAAGTTTAAACCATGTGTTGTTGGGATGGGTCATAGACCATATGATGGCCCATACATCAATTCGTACCTTGAGGATCAGAGATGATGTTTAGTTTCTGAAGCATTACTAGATGAAACCTTCTATGGGTCATAAGTCAGAAGATGATCCATACGAAGGGGTTCATGTATTGAAGACAATTTCTTAAGAGTGCAGTCTACAAAGTCAAGCCACGAGTCGCGATTCCATCTACTGCTTATAACTATGTTCGTCAAAAGTCCTCGATTCTAGTTTTCCTATTTCATTTAGGATTTGGTTTTCTATTATGATAAATAGGTTTCTAGGTCTTTTTAGACAAGAAGAATTGGAGACTTAATATTATTACTTTGTTTAAACTTGTTCTTGGAGATTTCTTGTGGATTTCTTTTGACTTTATCTTCGAGATATAATATCATGATTTTCGTGAAGATTTTGGATTTTATATTCTTCAATTCTTCGTTGTAAGTGTTTAATTATGCTAATCCATTCCACCTATTCCAATGCAAAAAATGTTCACAATGTTCAGTATCTTTTCGATGGCTTCCCTTGCATTACCAGGTATGAGTTGTTTTGTTGACGAATATATAGTATTTTTTGGATTAATTACCAACGAAAAATATCTTTTAATATCAAGACTACTGATTACTTTTTTAATGGCAATTGGATTTATATTAACTCCAATTTATTCATTATCTATGCCACGCCAGATGTTCTATGGATACAAGCTATTTAATGCTTCAAGGAATTCTTTTTTTCATTCTGGACCGCGATAGTTATTTCTTTCGATCTCCATCTTTTTGCCCGTCATAGGTATTGGTATAGCTAAATCCACAACTAGGGTTGTGGGAACCATGAAGAATTAATAAAGTAAAAACCTAAATAGTCTGTAATCCTTGAAAAGTGTGCATATATGTATTATTTATCTCTTCATTTTTAATACTTTTTAATGGTTACAAATGTTATAACTCACCTAATTTCTATTTACTGGATCAAGGGGTTAATGAATGGGAAAGAGGATAAATTAAAGAATTCGATGTGAGCGCATATGTCTAATCAACCTGAACGGATCAAGGGATTGTTGTACTAGGATAAGGTATGGGTTAGTAATGCGACACCCGTTGATGAATCAAGTTGTGTGGTAAAATTTTCCTAGTGCCCAGATCATGGGGTTAGGTGAACATAACTTTCTAGTTCTGCATGCGACACACTAGAAAAGGTTATAACTATTTTGTTACACTATGTTAGGAATTCATGGGGAACACAATACACTAGTTACGTCTCTCACCAAATTTACGACACTTGCATTTTACTGTTTGATATTAGTTTAGGTTCAATTATTGCTTTTTATCAAACCCCCTTTTTCGAGAAGTAAGTCTATTAATTCATCCTAATTTCTTTAATTACTCCAAGTTTAGACTTATTCCTCTAGCATCGATCCTAACCGTTGTTAGGTTCTATTTTTGAACAACAACCGCTTATACCATAATTGGGAGGTGTAGTTTGGGCGTGATCAGTGCACACTGGTCATTTGACATTGAGATATTCGATGATAAAGAACAATGCTAAACTAAGGTTGATTCAATAGGTACTTCCTCTTCAAGAGTTTGACTTCGGGGTTGTTGACAGAAAGGGGGTGGAGAATTAAGTTGCTGACCATATATCCAGACTATAGGATGAGGGTATAGATATGTTTGAAGATGGGTTAGGGATCACTGATGCGTTCCTTGATGCAAGAGTATTGTCTGCATCACACAATTTGATACCATGGTTTGCAAATTTTGTGAATTACTTAGTCAGTGATGTTGTACCACCAGATTTGACTTCCCACCAGCGCTGAAAGTTTATGTCTGAGGTGAGGAAGTTTTTCTAGGATAAACCATATTTGTTTCGTGTCTGTACTTATGGGATTATTCGTTGCTGCATTCCTGAGGTTGAGATGTTGAGAATTCTTGAAGCTTGCCATTCTTCATTAGTTGGTGGACATCATAGTGGTATTCAGACAACACATAAGATTTTGTAGTGCTGCTACTACTGGCTAACAATCCATCAAGATGCCCATGAATACGCCAAAGCATATGACAAATGCCAAAGAGAAGGTGGAAATTTCCAAAAGCATGAGGTATAGACTTCATGGGATGATCATTCAGTTTATATAGGAATAATTATATCTTAGTTGTTGTGGACTACATTTTGAAATGGGTGGAAGCAATGACGCTTCCTAACAATGAAGGTAAGAATGTCACAACATTCAAGAGGAATATGTTCTCGCAGTTTGACATTTCTCGGGCAATCATAAGCGATGGAGGTTCCAACTTTTATAATAGGTTATTCAAAGCTCTACGAGAGAAATATGGGGTGAGACATAGAGTGGCAATGCCTTACCATCCACAGATGAGTGGGAAAGTTGAGGTATCTAATAGGGAGATTAAACAGATTCTTTCTAAGATAGTGAATGCAAATCGGACAGATTAGTTGCGAAAGCTAGATGATGCATTATAGGCGTACCAGACTATATTTAAGACTCCTATAGATAAGTCTACTTACAAACTTGCTTTTGATAAAACTTTTCACTTACCTGTAGAGCTTGGGCATAAAATTCAGCTATTAAATTTGGTGTGAGTTCTGAAATCTTGATGGAACCTTATTTGGTGTATACTCCCGTGGGCACATCCTTTGTTGGCTATTAAATTTGGTGTGAGTTCTGAAATCTTGAGGGAACCTTATTCGGTGTATACTCCCGTGGGTGATTCTATTGTGGCCCAGAAAGTGTATAGGGGTTGCCCCATGTCGGTGTTGCATAAAGTATTCCCCGGTGATCTTGTAGAACTTGAAATGTATGATTTTGATGTCATTCTTGGGATAGATTGGTTGCATGCATCATATGTCTCTATTGATTGTAGAACTTGGCGGGTCAAGTTCCAAGTCCCTAATGAACCGATATTAGAGTGGGAAGGCAACAATTTTGTGATTAAGGGTATGTTTATTTCCTACCTTAAGGCCCGGAGGATGATTAGGAAAGGGTGCATCTATCATATTGTTCGGGTTAGAGATACGGAGGGTGAATCACCTAAGCTTGAGTTGGTTCCGATGGTAAAAAAATTTCCCGATGTGTTTTCAGAGGATTTACCCGGGATCCCTCCTGATAGAGAAGTAGACTTTGGTATAGACCTTCTTCCGAAAACTTAACCCATTTACATTCCCCCATATCGTATGGCTCCGGCGGAATTGAAGGAGTTGAAGGATTAATTGAAGGATTTGTTGGAGAAAGGGTATATTAGACCAAGTATTTCACCTTGGGGTGCTCCGGTGTTGTTTGTGAGAAAAAATGATGGGTCTCTCCGAATGTGTATTAATTATAGGAAATTAAACAAGATGACCATTAAGAATAGGTACCCGTTGCCTAGGATTGATGATTTGTTTGACCAACTTCAAGGGGCTACTCATTTCTCCAAGATAGATCTTCGTTCGGGTTATCACCAATTGAAGGTGAGGGAGTGTGATATTCCAAAAATGGCTTTTCGGACTCGTTATGGGAATTTTGAATTTGTGGTGATGTTTTTTGGGTTGACTAATGCTCTGGAGGTATTTATGGTTCTTATGAATCGGGTGTTCAAGCCATTTCTTGATAATTTTATGGTGGTCTTTATTGATGATATTTTGATCTACTCCCGTAGAGAACAAGAGAATATGGGTCATTTGAGGTTGGCTCTCCAAACTTTGAGAGAAAAGAAATTATATGCCAAATTTAGCAAGTGTGAGTTTTGGTTGGGAGAAGTTTCCTTCCTTGGTCATGTAGTATCCGGTGATGGCATCAAGGTTGATCCTATGAAAACTGAAGCGGTAAGGGATTGGCCTAGACCATTGACTCCTTCGAATATTAGAAGTTTCCTTTGTTTGGCCGGCTATTATAGAAGGTTTGTTGAGGGCTTTTCATCTATAACGTTTCCATTGACCAAATTGACTCAAAAGAAAGCCAACTTTGTGTGAACAATTGAATGTGAAAAAAGTTTCCAAACTTTGAAGGATCGATTTACATCGACTCCAGTTTTGACTTTGCCAAATGGTTTAGATGGGTTTGTGCTTTATTATGATGCATCACATATTGGTTTGGGTTGTGTACTTATCCAACATGGTAAAGTGATAGCCTATGATTCCCGATAATTAAAGGTGCATGAACAAAATTATCCGATTCATGATCTTGAATTATCGGCGGTAGTATTTGCTTTGAATATTTGGCGTCATTATTTATATGGGGTGCATGTGGATGTGTTCACTGATCACAAATGCTTACAATATGTGTTCACCCAAAGGGATCTAAATTTGAGGCAAAGAAGGTGGTTGGAAATTCTTAAAGATTATGATAAGATTGTTCTTTATCATCCAGGCAAGGCCAATGTTATAGCGAATGCTCTTAGTAGACTTTCTATGGGTAGTGTAGCATATGTGGATGAGCAAAAGAAGGAGATAGCAAGGGATGTGCACCGTTTGGATAGATTGGGTGTGAGGTTAGCCGAATCCAAAAATGGTGGAATCTTTGTGCAAGGTGGATCCGAGTCATCTTTGGTAGTGGATGTTAAGGCTAAACAAGATTTAGATCCTTCTTTGGTGCAATTGAAGAAGTTGGTTGCCGATAGTAAAATCGAGGTTTTCTCCCAAAGGGGAGATGGTGTGCTTCGGTACCAAGATCGTCTATGTGTTCTGGATGTGGATGGCTTGAGGGAAATGATCATGAAAGAGGCTCACAATTCATAATATTCTATTCATCCGGGATCTACCAAAATGCATCGAGATTTGAAAGAGTTATATTGGTGGCATCGTATGAAGAAAGATATAGCAAGATTTGTATCGGAGTGTCCTAATTGCCAACAAGTGAAAGTAGAACATCAAAGGCCCGGTTGCTTGACACAAGATATTGAGATTCCTACTTGGAAGTGGGTAGATATAAATATGGACTTTGTGGTTAGGTTACCCCGTACTCAGAAACAATTTGATTCCATATAGATTGTGGTTGATAGAAGACCAAGTCGACTCACTTCTTACCAGTTAAGACTACCTATAGTGCCGAATAGTATGCTAAGGTGTATATTTGGGAGTTGGTGAGGTTACATGGTATGCCAAGGTCTATCATATCGGATCGTGGTACCCAATTTACTTCTCATTTTTGGAGGTCCTTTCAAAAAGGACTTGGTACTAAGGTCAAGTTGAGCACCGCTTTTCATTCTCAAACTGATGGGCAAGCCAAGAGGAATATTCAAACCTTGGAGGATATGTTGAGGGCTTGTGTGTTAGAGTTTAAGGGAAATTGGGATGATCACCTACCTCTCATCGAGTATTCCAACAATAATAGTTTCCATGCTAGCATCAGTATGACTCCTTTTGAGGCTTTGCATGGTAGGAGATGTAGGTCTCCGATTGGTTATTTGAAATAGGTAAGGAGGCCTTGCTAGTGGATTTGGTTGTTGAGGCTATTGAAAAGGTGAAGTTGATTCAGGAAAAGTTGAAAAATTGCCCAAAGTCGTCAAAAGTCTTATTCGGATGTTAGAAAGAGGGACCTTGAATTTCATGTTTGTGATTAGGTGTATGTGAAGGTGTCCCCCATTAAGGGCATAATGCATTTTGGAAAAAAGGGCAAGTTGATCCCAAGGTACGTCGGACCTTATGAGATTGTGGAGAGAATTGGTAATGTAGCATATAGGTTGGATTTGCCTTTGGACATGAGCTCTATTCATTCAGTTTTCCATGTATCTATGTTGGGGAAGTTGATTAGTGACCCTAAGGCAATTGCACCTTTGGAGGGTGTGACAATTGAAGAAAACTTAACCTATGAAGAGGTGTCGGTTGAGAGTTTTTATAGACAAGTCAAGCGGCTTCGCAATAAGGAGGTAGCTTAGGTCAAGGTACTTTGGAGGAATCAAGATGTGGAGAGTGCAACGTGGGA
>JBCEWC010002440.1:4296-34447 GCA_038996855.1 Solanum aculeatissimum
ATAAATTTATTTTTTTAAATTATAAAATAATGAGTAATTTTATTTAAAATAATTTATGTAATTTATTAGGTTGCATATTTAAAAAGTTAATGACTACTATTATGAATTTGTTATTTTTAATTATTTTGATGAGTATATAAATCTAAATGGATCAAAATCGTAAATTGATTTATGGTACACATAGCATGCTCTTCTAATTCTGCTCTTTGAAATTGTTTCATTTACTTTCATCTCATTTTGTGCAAAGATTTTGCCATTTTTGTGAAGGAACCAGTTGTAAAGAGCTCTCCCCCATATTATTTTTTTAGCTCTTCTCTGTTTTGTTGCTTTGAATGTACACAGGGGAAAGGAATATATATATATATATATATAATATATATGAGATGAGAAAAAAGGAAAAGAATTTGCTTCAGTGTGGTATTGTAATAATCTGAGGAATGGATTAGTGTGGGTCTTATATAGTAATATATTCATGCCATATAAGAAAAGAAAAAGCATGGCTGCATTAACACCTTGATCGGCAACGTATTCATGGGTGGTAGATTATGGCCTCCCAACTTACATGATGAGTCTCTTTTCAATAACAAAAAACATTGAAAAGAAACTCAACAGGGTAAGGAGATCCTTTTTATGTCAAGGAAAAAATCCAAAAAAGAAGTTATAAAAGGGAGGATCATGGCTGCATTAACACCTTGATCGACAACCTTTATTGTTTCTAATTTGATTGTTCCAATTACTAGACCCCATAACATGAATTTGTTGCCGATTAAAGAGAGGCACAACCCTAGAAATAGAAAGGTCATGGTTATGTTACCTATCTGGGCAAAACACTACTTATTAATTATCTCCTCTGTTCAAATCCCAGTGGAGACAAAAATCCTAGGGGATTATTTCCATCTATCTTAGCTTTATTGGACAAAGTTACCTAGTACGTGTTATTTGGTGGGAAATGACAGGCATCTTGTGGAATTAATCAAGGTGCACGAAGTTGGCACGGACACCACGGTCATCAAAAAAGGACTTATTACAACCCTTTTTCAATTTGTTTCTCCTAAGTTCCTTTTTAGTTCATTTAAAAAAGAATGTCTTTTTTCCTTTTTAGGAACTTTTCAATTCAAACTTTCTATGTGACATATTTAAGGCCACGGGATTAAAAGACATTTTGATATATTTGACATATCTTAATTTAAGATCACAAGATTTAAAAGTTTTTTTTTACTTTCTTAAACTCTATGCAAAGTGAAAATAGGACTAACAAATTGAAACAGTGGACAAATAGAAAACTGATAGCATTCATGGTGGCATATCTAAAGGACTAAATGAAATTCTGGACGCTAGGGAAATGCAAGACAATCTTGCTGGGCTTCAATAGAAAAATGAAGATGCTCATCCTGGATGCAGAGCCCAAGAATTGTGATTAAGAGTGGGCTAAGCGCTACACGTATTTCATGGTCCAAGTCCAAGCTTGAGAGGAGGAATATTGAGGCCAATAGGGAGCCAGAAAAGAACTGAAAGCAAGCCCAAGTGGAGGTGAATTACATGCCTGAGGCACCCGCATTTTTTGGGATCAAGGTTATGAAATATGCATTGAGCTTTTTCCAAAGTAGCCTTGGTCATGGATGTTCTGAATGGCTGCTATCAACTCCACTTTAATCACCTCCCAACAATATATGAAAAAAGGCGATAGAGAATCCATTTGGTCCAGGTGCTTTGTCATTACACAATCTCTCTTCAAACTGGCTCTGTAGAAGTGAGTTCTCTTCCTCATTGATCATAACTTGTTCTCTAGGACGGAATTGTGGCCTCCAATTCTTAGTTTCTTTATAGAGATTCTGGTAGTAGCCTGTAATCTCTTTCATCACCTATGGATCAGAGACCCTAACCGCATTGACCAGTAAACTACTAAGAACGATTCTTTCAAGAGGTAAGATTAATTTTTTTTTGCTAGATATCTATGATTTTTATGGGGCAAGGTGGGTTCTGTGGCAGAAAGATGAGAGAAATGAGACTGAGATGATTCAAAAATGTGAAAAGGAGGTGCACAAATGTGCCAATAAAGGCGTGAGAGGTTGGTGAGAAGTGGCAACAGGGATAAGAGAGATGGAGGTAGGAGGAAAAAGAATTTTGGGAAACGTGATTTGACAGGACATGGCACAACTTCTGCTTATCAAGGACATGGCCCTAAAAAGGATGATTTGGAGGTCAAGGATTAGGGTAGAAGGATAGTAGGTAGTCGAGTGTTGTCACATTTTATCTAGAAGTGGTAGGGGTAATTTAGTAGTCACGCAGTCTCTTATTATTCAACATGTAGTACTATTGTTCCCTCATTTGCTTTGTATCTTGTAATCTTGTTATCATATTATTCTTGCAACCCTTTTACCTTCATATGATTGGGGTAAGGTTGCATACACACTACCCTCCCTGAACCCCACTTGTAGGATCATAATGAATATGTTGTTATCATTCTTGCAATCTAGCTTCAAAAACATTTCTTTTGAGCTGAGGCTCTATCGAAACAACCTCTCTACCCCCACAAAGTTGTGGTAAGGGATAAGGTTTGCATACATCCTACCTTTCCTAAGCCCTACTTATGGGATTACACTAAGATGATGTTATTATAATTATTCAATTAAGGGTATAGATTAGTTTCATCTAACTTCTTGAATTGAATATGCAAGTAAATATGATTAGCCCTAATGTGCTAATTAGGTCTATTACAATCAATTAGGGTTCTTAATAATTACTTCTAAGCTTTGGATATTTATTTCTCAAATTTTGCCTATGTTATTTTTCTAGTCTTTAATCTCTTACTTTTCGACTCCACATTTTTTTCTTTCAAGTAACCCAATTCTTATAAAGAACGCATCAAATAGTAAGAATATAGCAATCCACAAAAATGACAGAAGGAATGATATTTAAACAAGGTGTTACCAGAAATTCTCGACCAATGATTGGCACTGAATATGCATAGTCGATTGCAGGAAGGGATGGTGTGTCTCCTAAACTAGCAGGCTTGCTTTTGATGACTTTTTCATGACCATTTGCATTCTTCTCTCCTAAATTTTCTACATTAGAAAAAACAACAAGAAGATGATAAAAGGTAATTCAAAGCACAACACCAACATTCAAATGGGCCAGATTAAATATGTTCACAAGATAGGGATGTCTACAGGCCGATCAAGCGAAGCTTGAGCTTGAGAAGTTTGATCAGGCCTAAATTAATTCCAGCATTACATGTCAAAAAGTCTTAATTCCTTCTTTGCAATTTAAGCAACCAAGCAAGGAAAGGAGAACGTGGTTGTTTAAGGGAAGAGTAAGTCATATCTATCTCTCACGTCCCAACTGAATGATTGAAAATCGTGATTCCATTTTTCTACCCAGTAGCAATTGATTCCTCTTGGTACTAGTCTTAAACTTATCCCTACTACATTGGAGCCACTACTGAGTTGATTCTAAGCTCATGCAAAGCCTCGGTGATTACGTTCAGGGGTGCTACAGAAGAGAACACCCTTTTCTTCTCCAAAAGAGAATAACAACAAGAGAAAGTGAAACTTTTAGAAACCACCTTAGTACTAACACAATGGTATACCTTAGCTTAAAGAATCACTTTTTACCTATAGCATCTTCTCCTCCAATCCAGGCCAAAAAGGGTGACACAAAAGATGCATTTTGGATATGTAATTAGATTCTACAGAGTTATTGGGCTGAGGCAGTCAATATTGCTTGATATCTCATAAATAGATGTATGATCAAACCCATTTTGAACAAAACTCCCTATGAATTACTTAAAGGAAGAAAACCCAATCTAGATCATCTCAGATCCTTTGGATGTGTATGTTATGTGCACAACAATGAAAAAGATGCTCTAGGGAAGTTTTATGCTAAAAGTAATGAGGGAATCTTTCTAGGATACTCCTCTCAAAAAGAAAGGCATACAAAGTGTTCAACAAAAGAACCAAATGTGTTGAAGAAAGTGAACCAGTTATATTTGATGAGGCCAGTTCCATGACCGAGAAGGTTTTGCAGAAACAGGTGCATGAGCTTGGGATGTCCAATCACAGAAGAGACATTGATGATGATGAAGGAGACATGAGTCCCACTATTACACCAGTTCAACTGGTGCTTTCCCATACTCAGACCCCTAGTACTAAGGATAGAAAGGAGGAACCCAGGCCAGATGCATCCAACGAAGCTGAACCCTCGACAGTGTCTCATCATGACATAGTGACAGATGATCAGGGTCATAACTAGAAGAATAAGAGCTCTCACTCTCTAGAAAACCTGTTGATTCCATTGGATTCAAGTATAGGTACCAGATCAGAGCACAGAAAAATATGTGCCTTCTCTGCGTATGTATCCCTTATTGAACCTAAGAATATTAAAGAGGCTCTACTGGATGATGAATGGATTTCTGCAATGCAAGAGG
This sequence comes from Solanum aculeatissimum, assembly GCA_038996855.1. Classification (NCBI taxonomy): domain Eukaryota; kingdom Viridiplantae; phylum Streptophyta; class Magnoliopsida; order Solanales; family Solanaceae; genus Solanum; species Solanum aculeatissimum. Next base: position 8,723 of record JBCEWC010002440.1, read on the forward strand.
AGTTTCTTCAATTTGAGAGAATCAAAGTTTGACACCTGGTTCCCCCTCCTCAACACTGCACTATCATTGTGACCAAATGGGTATTTAGAAATAAGTTGGAGGAACAAGGAGTTGTGGTTCAAGGTTATAATCAAGAAGAAGGGATCGACTATGATGAAACCTTCACCCATGTTTCTAGAATTGAGGCCATACGAATGTTAATCATGTTTGCAACTCATATGGAGTTCAAACTGTATTAGATGGATGTGAAAAGTGCCTTCCTGAATGGGTACCTTCAAGAGGAAGTATATGTGAAGCAACCTCATGGGTTTGAAGATCATGAACAACTATACTATGTTTAGAAACTAGACAAGGCACTGTACAGGCTGAAGCAGGCACCTAGAGCCTGGTATGATTGGTTGTCCAACGTTTTACTATATCATGGGTATCTCAGAGGCAAGATAGATAACATACTTTTTCTCAAAAGAAAAAGGCAGCATGTGCTCATAGTCAAGGTGTATGTTGATGAAATTATCTTTGGAGGAACTGATGAAACCCTTGGAGTTGAGTTTACAACATTTATGGGCAGTGAATTTGAAATAAGTATGATAGGTGAGCTGAATTTTTTTATGGAACTTCAAATACATCATACCACTGAAGGAATATCCATCCATCAATAAAAGTACATTAAGGAGTTGCTTACCATGTTTAGGATGCTTGATGCCAAGGTCAGTGACACTACCATGGCAACAACTACCAAGTTAGATGCAGATGAAGCAAGAATTGGTGTGGATGAGACCAAATATAAAGGAATGATTGGGTCACTCCTTCATCTCACAACTAGCAGAGAAGACATAGTATTCAGTGTAGGCATGTGTACACGTTTCCAGTCAAAACCCAAAGAATCTCACCTAAAAGCAGTAAAATGGATCTTGAGATATCTCAAAGCAACCATGAATTTGGTTCTTTGGTGCCCGATTGGGTATTTTTTAAACTAGATGGGTTTGTTGATGTTGACTATGTAGGGTACTTGGTTGACTGAAAAAGTACCTTAGGAATGACACACTTCTTAGGACCATGTCTCGTCTCTTGGGCTATCAAGAAACAAAATTCAATGGATCTATCCACTGCCGAAGTAGACTATGTTGTTGTTGTGTCCTACAATGCTCAAATCCTATGGATTAAACAACAATTACTGGATTTCAGAGTTAGAGTGGACTACATACCTATAATGTGTGACAACACTAGTGCAATGAACATGCCAAGAACCCAGTGCACCAAGAGCATACCAAGCATATAGATGTACGTCATCACTTCCTGTATGACAATGTTGAGAAAGATCATATTGTGATGACTTTCTGTAAAACTGAAGATCAAGTGGCTGGCATATTCACCAAGACACTGGGGCGTGAACACTTTGATCTTAATCGCCTCCATCTAGGATTGATAAAGAACACATGAATCACACTATTTTCCCTTTGTTATCTCACTTTGAATTTAAGTGTAGTATTGAATAAGTGACCATTATCTTTGCTTACAAGCCCATGTGCTATTATGTCTTCGATGGACTCCCTCACTAGGAACTGATGATATTACCTTTAGTTTCCACTGCTAGAATGATACAATAAAGTCAAGAGAAGTTGGTTCACTCAATTCTAAATCAGGTATGCTTCTGTTCCCCTATGTTTGAAACTTGTTGATGTGTGCACATGCTATTAAAGTAAAATTTGTTAGTCACCATCAAGAGAACCTGGTTCCCTCTTGTGAACTCAGTTTGACTGCTACCTTTCTTTTGGCGAGAAGCCTGCTGACTTAAAACAATGATCGCCTTCCTTGGGATTTCAAGCACTAGTTCGGTGTGTCAGTTCATTCAGGCATGTTTTATCAATCATTTGTTGCCGCCTCTTCATTTTCCCAAACCCCACCATTTAAAATGATGATTTATCCTAATTACACTACTTTCTTTCTTCGATCCTTACTTTTCCAAAACCCTCTCTCATTCTCACAAGAAAAAATGGTTGCCTTAGTTTTGTGCTCAAACTCAAATTCCAATGCCACAACACCATATCCTCCCTAAACATTATCATAGGGGGAACTAACGTCCTCACCCTTCATAGCCTACTACCAATCTCCACCACCATCCCCACCTATCTAACTCTCCTCACCATCACCTTCCACAAGTCGACCACCGTTTCCATAAACCCAGTTGCCTCCATCCACCCATCCTTCTCTCCCTCACCCTCTCTCGACCTACCACACTACCTTTAGTTCTCAACTCGAAATGCCAAAACCTTATTGGATCATAGTACCTTTACCCATCCCACAGTCGCCTTATTGACGAATCATTTTCACCTTGTTCCTTAGAAAGCCTTCCTCTATTCCCTTATTACCCACCAAAACCTACCTTCTTGCCTTGTAGAGCACCACCTCCACCATTAGTGCCTCTAGCCACCCTACCCCCTCCCCAGTCACTAGTTCCTTCTCTGGTTGGTTCTGACTCAATGGATGATGTGCCTCTAGTGCTCGTGTCAATTTTTAGCAGCCCAAGAAAGAGTCTACTTCTACAAGAACCACTCCTTTCTATTCAGGAGGACCCTTAATGTGTAGCAAATAGAGGATCTTTGCTCCTTATGAGGCGGAGTTGAGTCACAAAAGGGCTCATCATGGTAAGTCTCCAGTACCCCCCCTCCTCGCCTATTAGAATTGCTTCATCTCCGGAAGGGTCTCAAGAACCTAGTTTTCCCACTACTGCCCCTGCTCCCTCTAAGATAAATAAGCATGTTGAAATTTTTTTAGCTATGGGAAAGGCGCATTATTTTGGGTCCAAAGCAGTTCTATGGAGATGGGTGATTCTCCTAGAGGTGCGTAATTTCCCCTTATTGAAAAATTACGCACTAAATTGGATGCACAGGAGTGGTTACACATATTCTTGGACACTGATCTAATGGTATATAAGCAAGAGGTGGTTGAGTTCTACGTGAACCTATTTGTTCTGGAGGGTAGTGTTGCTACGTCGAGGGCTCAGGTGTTGAGTTTGTATTTGATAAAGTCAAGTTGGGTGATATCTTGGAGGTTCGTCTATGGTGTTGGTGGAATATGTGTGGAGGAAGAATGAAGATGTTATCCTCACATCAAAGTTTACTTAAGAAAGGGTTTCTAATGTGCCCAGAAAGGTACTTAAGGTGGAACTGCCACCATTCTTGAAATTGTTATTTGAGGATGTACACAGGGAAGTTCTGCCTAAGGGTGAGCATCTCCATGAGGTGACATTTCATGATATGGGATTGGCACATGCCATTGATCTCTAGGAACCAGTAGACTGACCCTCGTTGATCATCCACCATGTGGCAAAGGTCATTGATCCTGCGTTTGGCTCTCACCAACTGGTGTTTGGGAATCTGTTGACTCTTGTTTTCAAGGCGTACAAGGTTCCTCTGGGTGTGGGAAGGTCTCTCACTAAAAAAGAGATGATTGATAGGTCTACTGTGTTGGAATGTGACTGCCTTCCTGCTACACCTACTGCTCTTACCCCGCCAAAGGTTGCTGGACCTATGTCTTAGAAGATGCTAGACCTGCAAGCTACTCATGCGTCATAAATAAGACTTCAGACGCAGGTAGATGAACTGAAGGATCAACAGGCGGAGTCTCAAGCTGAAGTAAGTCACCTTAAGGACTATCTCCACCATCAGCAGTACGATCAGAATGCCAGGGTAGATCTGCTATTGAAGGTGCTTGGATCAGCCCCCTCATCCTCTGCCCCAAATCCTTAGCCCCCTCCTCACCCCCCCCCCCCCTCCCTTCATTCTCATTTGGTTCTATATAATTTCCTTTTGGATTCTCTTGTTGTTGGTACAGACAATGTTTTTTTTCTTGTGTTTAATGGCTTGTTTAGACACTGATGGGCATGAAGCATGCCTGTTTTTTATTGTTTGACGTTATGCTATCTCTTTTTTTTTGTGCTTATGAATGTTTTTGGATGGCCCTAGAAGGGTCATGCTTTTGCATATCTGAAACTGGCAATTCATCATACTTAAGCAATCGGCACTTGAGCATTCAAGGAAGACTAGAGTTGGGTTTTCTTGTTTGTTCAATTATTTGCAATCTTCTTAGAATTATTGTTGAGTGATAATTATTGTAAGAGATTGTTTTGAGAAAAATTTGTGTTGGAGAGTAGGTTTGATTCTCTTAAGTAGCGAGTGTTGAGGGTTGCGAGGTTGTAACCTTAACATTGCTCAGTTTGAAGTGGTGAAGTTGTTGAAATCCTACTAGAGTAGATAGTGGTTGTTTCTCCCTTGAGCAAGGAGTTTTTTCACTATACATCTTGTGTTCTTCTGTTTATTGTATTTGTTTCTGTTCTACTTGTCTGATTGAAGAACCTGGTTCACTAACATGATAGCGGTAGTATTGTTTTCAGATTTACACATATTCTGCAATGTAAGAATAAGTGACTGTTAACTTCTATATCTTTCCCACACATGTAACACCTTGAGCAAATTTGTATACCTCTTCTTTGTAAGAGTTCATGGGTTAGACGTGCTTTCCTAATAGCCAATCAAGTGAAACCTAAGATATTGTGAGGAATCTTGATCTTTCAAATTAGTTTCCAAGGCCATTCCATTCCTTTGTCTGAATTCAAGCTCCAATAACAAGACTTCATAGATCCCTTTTTGTACATTTTCTAAATTCAAGCTCCTTGCATCTCTCACTTTAATGTACATATTCACCTCCAACATTGGCCATGAATCTATGATGATTCTCCACACACCAACCCCATAAATACGGGAGCTAACATTGTTGCATCAAGGGTTGTATTCACCATATTTGCATTTGATAACATCCTTCCATAGAGCTTGCCCCTCTTCATTGGATTTCTATAGCCATTTCAGTAATAGACTATTATTCTGCTTCCTAAGGTCTCTGATGCCCAAACACGTGATGTATTTATGGTGATTTGTGTTGTTTCTGATTTAACCAGGTTTTAGCCTCTAATCTCTTTGAAACCATGCCAGCGGAAATCCTTCCAAGCTTGTCTAGTTTCTTCAAAATCTTATAAGGTAGAGGAAACAACATAAGGTAAGTAGGAAGAGAATCTAAGACTGAGTTGACGATTAATCTCCTTTTTGTATTCTCCACAATGTCATCCCACTACATCCTTGTGTTTTTTGCCAAGTGACACGCCCAAATAGACTCTGGGCGTGTTTTCCACTTTACAACCTAGAATATCATCCAAAATATGAATATTGGGCACTTAATTGGTAACAAATTGCTTTTTCCCAAATTCACTTTCAAACCTGAAGTGGCTTCAAAAAATTAGTAAGAACATTCTAATGAATTGTATCTACTCCACCTGAGGCTAACAATAAATAACAGTGTCATTTGCATAGAGCAGATGACAAATTTCCTTAATTTGCCTCATGTTGCAAACTATTTGGAGACCTTTGATCCACTTGTTTTGAATTGCTATCCTCATCAGCTTGTCAATGCAAAAAATGGGGGGAGGAGGATCACTAAGTCCTTTTCTTCACAAGCACAAATAATTTAATAGTACTAATGCAAATTGCAGTCCAACCAAAGCTCATTTGTTTGAGGATATTCAACAAGAACTTTCAGTTTCCATGGGCATATGCCTTTTCAATGTCTAATTTGCACATGACCCAGCTTCATCCCCTTTGAACCTGAAATCCACAGGCTCACAAGCGATGAGTGCAACATCCATTATCTGTCTCCCTTCCCTTCTTATGAAAGTCATCTGATGCTAGTTCACCAAACTATCCACTACCTCTTGCAATTTGTCAGCCAATATTTTTGCTACCTTATATATGCCAGTGATGAGACTTACGGGTCTAAGAATTAGACCCACAAATGTTGTATTAAGATTTCTCTTTGTCATCTGATAGGCATGGAAATCTTGTACAGTACTCTTAAGGTTGACCCAAATTTGATGTTAGCGGAAACGTGAAAAAATAAGAACAAGAAGGAAGGAAGAACAACAATATTTAACGTGGTTCGGATTAGAATGATCCTACGTCCACCAGAGAACAACTGCCTTTATATTAACAAATAAACGGGAGATATCCCAAATACATCTAAGAGAATTGAGAAATTCTCTTCTCTTCTAATGCATTTTGTTACAAGAGAGAAAGAAGATCAAATGCCTTAGGAGATGAGAAGACAAGTGAGGTGGTTACAAATGAACCAAGAGCAACCTATTTATAGGAGTGAATTCTTCCTCTTGGTGTCATTCATGACATCACTATGTGCCAAAAATGTTAAGGTAGGTGTAAATACAAATTACCTACCATGACTTTTAATACCAATGAAGAGAAGTCTTCCCTACCAAATCTTCACACATTCATTGTAAATCTTGTCACTTTTAACAAATCTTCACCTTGGCAAGATTTTCTATTTTGATTTGACCCTACAAAAACCAAACCAATTCTTTCAATCTCCACCTTGATTTGCATTCCAAGTATGCATATGAACAACTTCGGCCAAAACTTCTAAGCTTACTGGGAAATCCCATTGTAAGAAACAAGAAGAATCAAACCTTTGTTGAACATACTAGCTCCACCTAGTAGTTGTTCTCCCAGAGTTGCATTAGTTGATGCATACTCCCACTAAGTCCTTGCAGTGTGCAAATTTGGCAAGCGGGACTATCTTGGTCAACATGTATGCAATGTTATCGTCTATGATAACCTTCTCGATCTTGATAGCTCCCTCTTCAATGACATCTCGAATGAAATGAAATCTGACATCGATGTGTTTGGTGCGCTCATGAAATCTTTGATTTTTAGTCAAATGAATAGTTCTTTGACTGTCACATCTTAGAGTTGATTCCAGTTCAACCAAACTCAATTCTGCCACCAAACGTTTCAACCAAATTGCTTCTTTTACTGCCTCTGTTGCTGCCATATATTCTACCTTTGTTGTAGACAAAGTGTCAATCAACTGTAAAGTCAATTTCCAACTAACAGCACCGCCAACAAGAGTAAAGATGTATCAAGTTGTGGACCTCCTTCTATCAAGATCTCCTGCATAATCAGAATCCATATAACCGAGGATTGAGATACCTTCACCTTTTCAAAAGGTTAGGCCAACATTAGAAGCTCCTTTGAGATATCTCAATATCCGCTTGGCAGCTTCCCAATGCCTTTTTCTTGTATTGGACATGTACCTACTTACCATTAGAGCAATATCTGGACATGTGCAAACCATAGCATTCGTGATGCTACAAACTGCGCTAGCATAAGGGATCTTTGACATATGCTCCACCTCATCCTCAGACTGATGCATTTGTAACTCTGAAAGCTTAAAATGAGAAGCTAATGGTGTACTTACAAGCTTTCTCATATGCATATTGAATCACTCAAGAGCTTTTTCAATGTACCTCTCCTGAGAAAGATGTACAACACTGTCTTTTCTTGAAATCGCCATTCCAAGAATTTTCTTTGCAGCTCCCAAATCCTTCATGTCAAATTCCTTGCTCAACAGTTTCGTCAGAATGTTTATCTTTATGATGTTGTTAGTAGCAATAAGCATATCATCAACATACAATAATAAATAAATCATAGAGTTACCAGTCATCTTCTTGTGATACACACAACTATCAAATGCCCTCCTTAAGAATCCATGTGTAGTCATGAATGCATCAAATCTCTTGTACCATTGTCTAGGGGATTGCTCTAAACCATACAAAGAATTTTTCAGTTGGCATACATGATTTTCTTTTCCCTCAGTTAGGAAACCTTCAGGTTGATCCATATAGATTGTCTCTTCTAGATCACCATTTAAGAAAGTTGTTTTACATCAAGTTGTTGAAGCTCCAAGTCAAATTGAGCAACCAATGCTAGTAGCACGCGAATTGAGCTATGCTTCACGACTGGAGAGAAGATCTCATTATAGTTAATTTCCTCCTTCTTACTAAAACCCTTTGCAACCAATCTCTCCTTGAACCTAGCATCTTCCACTTCTGGAATGGCCTCTTTCTTTTTGTAGATCCATTTGCATCCAACTGTCATCTTCCCCTTTGGCCTTTCAACTAAGACCCATGTCTCATTTTTGTTAAGAGACTCCATATCTTCCATCATGTCTAACCTCCATTATGAAGCATCCTTGCAAAAAGTTGCTTCAATATATGAGGAAGGCTCGAGATCCTTAATCTCTTCTTTTGCAGCTACTAACACATATGCAATCAGATTTACTTGCTCTATAAGACATTCCGGTTTCTGTATTTGCCCTTTGTCCCTTCCCTTCGGAATTGTGTATGGTTCACTGACAGTAAGTTCTTCAAGATCTGCATCTTTTGACTCATCAACTTGAGTGTCTAGATCCGTTTCCATGGTAAGCTCCACCGGTAGCTCCACCTGCTCGTTGTTTTCATTTCTTGATAACTCCACAGAAACTTTACGAGGATCAAGCATAGAGGATTCATCAAAAGTAACATCTATACTAACTACAAATTTGAGTAAAGACAAGCACCAAATCTTGTACCCTTATACTCCATCTACATACGCTACGAATATGGCTTTCTTAGCCCTTGGTCCCAACTTTCCTTTGTTAACATGATAATAAGTTGGACACCCAAATATTCGTAAGTATGAATAGTCAAAGGGTTCACCTGACAATACCTCATTCAGAGTCTTAAAGTCAATCATTAAAGCTGGAGATCGATTGACAATACGAGAAGCAGTATGAATTGCTTCAGCCCAAAACAATTTGGACATTTTGTCTTGTAAGAGCATACAACGAGCCTTCTCAAGAAGAATTGTTCATTCTCTTAGCAACTCCATTCTACTGTGGTGTGTGCCTAACCGTCTTCTGTCTTGCGATCCCATGAACTTACTTTGCATAAATCTTTGAATTCTTCATTGCAAAACTCCAAGCCATTATCTGTGCGAAGATACTTGATTTGTCTCTCCATTTGATTCTCAATCAAAATCTTCCATTCTTTAAATGTTTCAAAAGCATCACTTTTTGCTTTCAAGAAATGCACCTAAATCTTTTGTAAAAAATCATCAATAAATGTGAGAAGATACCTCTTTCCTCCTTTCTATAGAAGCTTAGAGGGACCCCATAAATCTGAATAAATATAGTCTAGCATCCCTCTTGTCTTGTGCTTGCTAGTGCTGAAGCTGGCCTTTTTTGCTTCCCTAGAACGCAGTGCTCACAAAATTCAAGTGTGTTGATCTTCTCACCATTCAAGAGGTTATGTTTACTAAACATCTCCGGTCCTCATGCGCTCATATGACCCAGTCTCATGTGCCATAATCTTGCCTTGTTATCATCAGATAACTTCACTGTAGATGCATTAACTGAGCCAACGAGTGTGCTTCCTGCCAGTGTGTAACGACCATCCTCCAGATTGGACTTTAGCATGACTAAAGAGAATTTAGTCACCTTCGTAGTTCCTCCTTCACTCATGTACTTATAGCCATTTTTATCCAGAGTAACTAGGGAGATTAAATTCTTCCTCAGATCAAGAACATGACGAACTTATGTAATAGTCATCATGATTCCATAATGGCAGCAAACTCGAACTGAACTAATGTCATCTATTTTACAAGTTGCATTATTTCCCATTACTACGGTTCCTCCACTGGTATCATAATTGTTGAACTAATCTCTTCGAAATGTCATCTGCAGAGTGTAACTAGAGTCTAACACCCATTTATTATCATAGACTCCACAATTGCATGATTTTGCTAGTATATATTCATCGTCAGAATCATGTACCCGCTCAACAATAGATGCACTCGCCTTTTCTTTGGACTTTGATATAGGAAAATCTCATTCAAAGTGCCCCTTCTTGTGACAGCCCCAACACTCGACATTCTTCTTATTCACACGAGACTTTGATAAGTGCTTTGATTTGCTCTTTCCCTGTTGATTAGTACGACCTCTCACAAAGATCCCACTAACCTCATCATCTTTATCTTCTTCAAGATGTCTCTGACATCACAAGAGTTAAGTTCCTCCTGCACTTGCTCAAGAGTGATAGGCTCTTTGCTATACATCATTGAATTCTCAATATCACGAAATTTTGAGGTCAATGAAAATAATAAGGCACATGCAAGTATCTCGTCATTCTTTTTAATCCCAACAGTCTGTAAGTCCATCACAAGTTTATTGTAAGCATCTATGTGGTCTTGTAAAAAAGTATTTGTCTCCATCTTAAATGTGTGAAGACATCGTTGTAGCAATATCCTTGTTGTCACCGATCAGTTCTGGTACTCGTTCCTTTCTAGCTTTTCCCATAATTGTTTGGTCGTCTCCTCGGTACTTATACTTACTTCACAAAGTACGTTAGGTGCAAGGGAAAGTTGGATTACACTTAATGCATCCCCTTCAATCTTCTCCTTGTTGGCATCTAATGTATCATCAGGATATTTTCCACCAATAGCATGGATTGAACCTTCCCTCCGCAGTAACGCCATTATCTGAATCTTCCAGACATTGAATTTGTTTCGTCTACTAAATCTATCAATTTCAAACTTCATGGAACTTATCGTTACTTGTTCTTCCTCTTCCACAACAAACTATTTGGAAATACTGAAAACCAAAGTAATCTTTTCTGATGTGGAAGTTTAGAATATGTTGCTACCACAGAGCATACTCAGACAAAACTTTGGCTCAGATACCAATTGTTAGCGGAAACGTGAAAAAATAAGAACAAGAAGGAAGGAAGAACAACGATATTTAATGTGGTTCGGATCAAAATGATCCTACATCCACTAGAGAACAATTGTCTTTATATTAACAAAGAAAGGGGAGAGATCCCAAATACATATGCGAGAATTGAGCAATTCTCGTTCATCTCTTATAATGTATTTTGTTACAAGAGAGAAAGAAGATCAAATGTCTTAGGAGATGACAAGACAAATTATGTGATCACAAATGAACCAAGAGCTACCTATTTATAGGAGTGAATTCTTCCTCTTGGTGTCATCCATGATATCACTATGTGTCAAAAATGTCAAGGTAGGTGTAAATACAAATTACTTACCATGATTTTTAATACCAATGAAGAGAAATCTTCCCTACCAAATCTAAACACATTCATTGTAAATCTTGTCAATTTTAACAATTGAAGATGGCAGAGCACCACTATTTTAACATTGTCATGTCATGTCTGGCGTGCAATTCCAATGGATCTATTAAGGAGGGAGAGGGTGCAATAATACCCACACACCTAGATCAGAACAGTGTGTGTATTTTGTTGGGTCTAAGTAATAGGTGTGAATTGGGAAATGAAGATGGAAAGACAAAGGAAAAATGTAGGGGAACCAAGTAAAGGGAAATGAAAAGTCATTTCTCCCTCATCTAAAAAATAGAGGAAAAGTGGTGTCCTTATATTAGGAAACACTTCCTCTAACTCTTAAAGAGTCAAGTAACAGGGACTCTCTCGCACCGTCATCGTCGTCGCTCGCTCGGCTCGGCTCGGCTTCAGATTCGGCTTCGGCTTTGGCTTTGGCTTTGACTTTTCCTTTGGCTCTTAAAGAGTCAAGTAAAGGGGACCCTCTCGCGCCGTCGTCGTCGTCGCTCGGCTCGGCTTCGACTTCGGCTTTTGCTTTGGCTTTGGCAAATGATGTGATTGATTGATAAATTTTATAGACAAAATTTATTTAATCAATCTCAAAGTTTTCTTTTTTATGATATTTTGTTTATTTGGGAATTATTAATTAACTAATTTGTAAATTATTTATTAATTTTATGAATTATTTAATTAAGTTAATACGCGAAGTTAGTTAGTTTAACAGACTTTTTCACGCGTAAATTAAAATTACAACAGAATAGACGCATTCTTTACCAAATGAAACCATGCCTGTTCTGAACAGATGAGTTTATTCTGAACAGGCAGATTTGCACCCAATACTCCTTATAAATGGAGACCCGTTGTGTGTTTTCAAATATCGAAAAAATTTCTTTTCTTCTGCATATATTTTCTTACAAAATTCAAGTGTGTGTGAAGTCATTGTTGGTTCTTGAGTTCGCTGAAAATTACTGGGTTTGAGGTATCGCTATTCTGTAATTGCTAATCTATTTTATCCTGGGAGGAAGTAATTCACAAACCTCAGGTACAGTGAGGGGATTAAATTTCTTTAGGACATACAATAAATTCTGTGGACTCAGATTGTTGAACATTTGTTTTCTGTCTTTTCTATTACTATTACTACGGGAGTAACATATTTGTGTGTGAGTGTGTGCGTATAGAAGAAATCATAAAAATAAACTAAAGTGACACCCAGTTTAATAACAAGGCCCTAGATGCCATAGGTGAAGGGTTAAATATTTCACCAAAATGTTTGTATTCGAATCAGCGTACAACAATTTTAAGACTTTTGTTTGCGTAGGACATTTTAACCATAAAATTTGTTCAACTAAAAAACATAGTGTGTAGGCGTGAAGATTCAAACCTTGGTATACCCAAGAATAAGAGCAGGCACCTAGACCAGTGCCCCGAACAACATTTGTACATCAAGGTTCCTAGGAAACTATATAGACATTATTTAAGGTATATACAGATGTAATTAGGAATTGTTCCAAGATCGGGTGCCTGTGACCCCCCTATCCCCAATGTAGGTCCACCTCTATTAGCATATTTATTTTGATTAGCTATTTATTCCTACACACTTTGTCATTTACAAGTGTTATTGACTCTGGGAACTCTCATCTCGTTTACTTGTATATTCCTTCATTCAAATATGATATAGCTCTATTTCCTCAAAGTTAGGTGAGCTAGATTAGAAGTAACTTGAAACTCTAATGAAAGCTGTCTTTTATTTCTGCCACCATATCCTTTGAACATCTTCAGTGTCAGAGCTTGTTTCTATTTTCTTTCCTACTTTTTTCAATTATATTATAATTCCGAATATTGTGTTTAAATAGTTTTACTAGTCAATTTAGCATATTTTCGGTATGTTAATGTTGAGGAATTATAGGTCACATTATTATTACTTCAGCAATCCATCCTTTCGTTGGTAAGATCCTACACCTCATGCATGACTGCATTCACATCTTCTCTCGAGAACTTCAGCAAAACATTTGTGATGTTAAAGATCCTTGAGTTGGTGTGTATTTGCATTGTCTCAAAATTTTTAATGTGGAAAACTTACAGCTCACATAATTATCACTTTGACCGTCCCTCCTTAGTAGGTACAAATCCTGTATTTTTTTAGGCATCTTCTCTCAAAATCATTACATTTGTCATGCTTTATGATCGAGTTCTTCTTCAATATGATTGCCAAAGTTTGGATTGCTGATTCATTGTCTTGAAGTTTTCATCAAGTGAATACCAGTCTCACTTTCAGCAGATCATTTGCTTGAAATTTATCATTTACGAGTTGTACTTTATTAATCAGTTAATTTCAAATGGAAAGCAAGACCATGTTTTCATTAAAATAAGTTTACTTTTCTGGTGTGTAATGGTCTTAATATACCAGTAAGTTCTGTAACTATATCAAAGGTTAAAATTTTTGGAGCTTATTATCGCCTCATTCCAAGTTTAGATCCTAAGAGATACTCTTGAGCTTTGACTTTTTGAGTTCACAGGAATTTTACTAATCCTCTTTAGACTCAAGTAATAGTCTAATTTTACGGTTTGAAAAAACAAGGATGAGTTTTAATACTATAACAGTTTTCTGTGTGTGGGGTTGCTTCAAATATGCTGATATGGTCCTATATTTATTCTTTAGGAGTGTTCTCTTTGAGCATGCTGGTTAGCTTAGGTGTTGTATCTTCCTTGGTAAATATATAGGATTGACTGTTGGAAAGGTTTTTCTATGAAAAAAAGAGAGTGTTTTCTTTGAGCCTGTTGGTTAGCTTAGGTGTTGTATCTTCCTTTTTAAAGACATAGGACTGAGTGGGTATGCTCAAAAGTTCATATCCCCACAATGTAACTGGTTTTTTGAATCTTTCACAAACTTCCACTAATTGATGAGGAAAAAGAACTAGTGTAAAAACTAAATGTTAGTTTTCAAAGTATTAAGCAAAACTATGTCATCAACAAGCAAACAATTAATTGCAAGAACAACTAATTGCACATACGGTGATCAAAACCAACTATATATGTAAAACGAGCACCTTAAACTAAGTTGAAAAAACAAGTGTACACAAAGAATCATACTTAACCAGAACTTGTAAGCAATTTTTGTCAGTCATTGTTTTAGAGAAAGAAGAAACCCTCTTTCTATGAATCAACAAGCAGTCCTTCTTGCACTCATTACATGATTCATTCTCCCATTCCATCTCCTCCGTATATAGAGTATGCTTCCCCAACAACTTCTAAATTCTACGTAGTATATGAAACTCATAAAAATATCAACTAGAAGTTTAAGTTAAGAAACAAAATACTTTTAAAAACAACAGATGAGATGGTGGACCAAGACATATTAAGATGTCAAAAGTAAACCATGTAACTCCTATCTTGGCAACTTAGGTTTCAACTTGATAGTCCATCATCCTTTTAAGCTTCTTTCAACTACCTTAATAATTTCAAGAATAGACCCACGTAATTGAGTGTAATAGGTGCAAACCGAACTTTATACATGCATCAACGAATTGAACTTGTGAATGTAGAAGCAACTAACCGGGGGGGGGGGGGGGGGAGAGGATCAAAATTCCATGTAGATAACAACTTGAATCTTGATATGTATTTTGCATGGAGTTTAAGAAAGTAAAAGAAAAAAACTTTTAAATCTTTTGGTTTTAAATTAAAGATGTGTCAAATATATCAAAATGTCTTTTAAATCTTGTGACCTTAAATATGTCACACAGAAAGTTTGAATTGAAAAATTGCTAAAAAGGGAAAAAGACATTCTTTTTTAATGACCCAAAAAGGAACTTAGGAGAAACAAATTGAAAAAAGGGCAGTAATAAGTCCTTTTTTTATGACCATGGTGTCTATGCCAACTTCATGCACCTTGACTAATTTCACAAGATACCTGCCACTTTCCACTAATAAGACGTACCAAGTAACTCTGTCCAATAAAGTTAAGATAGATGGAAAGAATCGCCTAGGGTTTTTGTCTTCACTGGGATTTGAACAAGGGAGATCATGAATAAGTAGTGTTTTTTCCAGATAGGTAACATAAACATGACCTTTCAATTTCTAGGGTTGCACTTCTCTTTAAATCGGCAACAAATTCATGTTATGGGGTCTAATAATTGGAACAATCAAAGTAGAAACAATAAAGGTTGCCAATCAAGGTGTTAATGCAGCCATGATCCTTCCTTTTTTAAGGTAGCACATCACTCAAACAACAATTAACATTTTTCGACATACCCTCATTTTTGCAATTCATGGTTATTAACGATTGAGAGCATTGAAGAATCAAAGAAAAAATGAAGTACTAGAATCAAAGGCAACGAAGAAGAAAAAATTAATACCTTCTGAAACAGAGGAAACACCAAGGTGAGAGCAAGCAAAACTCTTAAATAGGAGAATTTGTAACCACCGTTTCTCACTTTCAATCAAGTGGCAGAGCGTTCCATTGCACTGTCCAAAATACAACCTTTTTATTCCTTTTATATGTAAATTCTTCAAAGAAATTAAAAAAATCACTTTGTTTTTATCAAGAAACATAATATCCATTGATCAAAGTCATGGTGTATAAATAAACACTCGAACTTGTCTTCAATTGGCAAGTTGGCACTCCAACTTTGAGAGTGCATATCTAAATACCTCAACTTAGTTTCAACTGGTAACTTAACACTCCAACTCATCGCCATTGTGATTCATGGACACCGGATGCTAACGTGGCACATAAATTTGAGATAAGATTCATTTTGAACCTTTCCTTCTGAAATTAACTGATTAATAAAGTACAGCTCATAAATGATAAATTTCAAGAAAATGCTCTGCTGAAAGTGAGACTGGTATTCACTTGATGAAAACTTTAAGACAATGAATCAGTGATCCAAACTTTGACAATCATATTGAAGAAGAACTCGATCATAAAGTATGACAAATGTAATGATTTTAAGAGAATATGCTTCAAAAGATGCAGGATATCTACTAAGGAGGGACGGTCAAAGTGAAAATTATGTGAGTTGTAAGTTTTCCACATTAAAAATTTTGAGACAATGCAAATATACACCAACTCAAGGATCCTTAACATCACAAATGTTTTGCTCAAATTCCTCGAGAGAAGATGTGAATGCAGTCATGCACGAGGTGTAGGATCTTACCAACGAAAGGATGGATTGCTGAAGTAATAATGATGTGACCTATAATTCCTCAACATTAACATTCCAAAAATATGCTAAATTGACTAGTAAAACTCTTTAAACACAATATTCGGAATTATAATATAACTACAAAAGTCAGAAAGAAAATAAAAACAAGCTCTGACACCCAAGATGTTCAAAGGGTATGGTGGCAGAAATGAATGATAACTTGTGTTAGAGTTTCAAGTTACTTCTAATCTACAACACCTGACTTTGAGGAAATAGAGCTATATGATATTTGAAAGAAGGACTCTACAAGTAAATGATATGAGAGTTCCCGGAGTCAATAGCACTTTTAAATGGAAAAGTGTGCAGGAATAATTAGCTAATCAAAATAAATATGTTAATAGAGGTGGACCTATATTGGGGATAGGGGGTCACAGGCACCGGACCTTGGAACAATTTCTAATTACATTTTTGTATACCTTAAATAAGTTCTATATAGTTTCCTAGGAACCTTGATGTACAAATGTTGTTTAGGGCACTGGTCTAGGTGTCTGCTCTTATTCTTGGGTATATCAAGGTTTGAATCTGCACGCCTACACACTACGTTTTTTTAGTTAAACAAATTTTATGGTTAAAATGTCCTAAGCAAAAAAACGTCTTAAAAATTGTGCACGCTGATTCGAATGCAAACATTTTGGTGAAATATTTAGCCCTTCACCTATTGCATCTAGGGACTTTTTATTAAACTGGGTGTCACTTTAGTTTATTTGTATGATTTCTTCTATACACACACACTCACGCACACACATATACACACATTGTTCTGATCTAGATGTGTGGGTATCGTTGCACCCTCTCCCTCCTTAATAGATCTATTGGAATTGCATGCCAGACTTGACATGACAATGTTAAAATAGTGGTGCTCCACCATCTTCAAATTTGGGTCAACCTTAAGAGTACTGTACAAGATTTCCATGCCTATCAGAGAATGGAGAGAAATCTTAATGCAACATTTGTGGGCCTAATTCTTAGACCCATAAGTGTCATCACTGGCATATATAAGGTAGCAAAAATATTGGTCAATTAGCATCAGATGACTTTCATAAGAAGGAGAGGGAGACAGATAATGGATGATGCACTCATCGCTTGTGCGTCTGTGGATTCCAGGTACAAAGGGGATGAAGCTGGGTCATGTGCAAATTAGACATTGAAAAGGCATATGTCCATGGATACCGAAAGTTCTTGTTGAATATCCTCAAACAAATGAGCTTTGGTTGGACTACAATTTGCATCAGTACTATTAAATTCTCTGCCCTTGTGAAGAAAGAGACTTAGTGATCCCCCCCCCCCATTTTTGCAATTCAAATGAGGGGGATCAAAGGTCTCCAAATAGTTGGCAACATGAGGCAAATTAAGGAAATTTGTCATCTGCTCTATGTAAATGACACTGTTATTTTTTGCTAGCCTCAGGTGGAGTAGATACAATTCATCAGAATGTTCTTACTGATATTTTGAAGCCACTTCAGGTTTGAAAGTGAATTTGGGAAAAAGCAATTTGTTTCCAATTAAGGAAGTGGCCAATATTCAGATTCTGGATGATATACTAGGTTATAAAGTGGAAAACATGCCCAGAGTCTATTTGGGCGTGTCAGTTGGCAACAAACACAAGGATGTAGTGGGATGACATTGTGGAGAATAAAAAAAGGAGATTACCATGATGGAAGGCTCAATATTTGTCACTAGGAGGAAAACTCCCTGTCGTCAACTCAATCTTAGGTTCTCTTCCTACTTACCTTGTGTTGTTGTTTCCTCTACCTTATAAGATTTTGAAGAAACTGGACAAGCTTGGAAGGACTTCTGCTAGCATGGTTTCAAGGATATTAGAGGATACAACCTGGTTAAATCAGAAATAACACAAATCACCATAAATATGTCTCGTGTTTGGGCGTCAGAGGCCTTAGGAAGCAGAATAGTAGTCTATTACTGAAATGGCTATAGAAATATAATGAAGAGGGGCAAGCTCTATGGAAGGATGTTATCAAATGCAAATATGGTGAGTACAACCCTTGATGCAGCAATGTCAGCTCCCGTATTTATGGGGTTGGTGTGTGGAGAACCATCAGAGATTTATGAGAAATGTTGGAGGTGAATATGTATATTAAAGTGAGAGATGGCAGGAGCTTGAATTTGGAAAATGCACAAAAGGGGATCTATGAAGTCTTGTTACGAGAGCTTGAATTCGGACAAAGGAATGGAATGGCCTTGGAAACTAATTTGAAAGATCAAGATTCCTCACAATATCTCAGGTTTCACTTGATTGGCTATTAGGAAAGCACGTTTAATCCATGAACTCTTAGAAAGAAGAGGTATACAGATTTTCTCAAGGTGTTACATGTGTGGTAAACATGTAGAAGTTAACAATCACTTATCCTTACATTGCAGAATATCTGTAAATCTGAAAATACTAATACCACTATCATACTAGTGAACCAGGTTCTTCAATCACCCAAGCAGAATAGAAACAAATGCAATAAACAAAAGGACACAAGATGTATAGTGGAAAGACTCCTTGCTCAAGGGAGAAACAATCACTATCTACTGTAGTAGGATTTTAACAACTTCAGTACTTCAAACGAAGCACTATTAAGGTCACAACCTCAGAACTCTCAACACTAACTATCTTCTTACAAACACTCACTACAAAAGAGAGTCAAACCTATTCTCCACACAGATTCTAAGAAGATTACAAACAATTTAACAAACAAGAAAACTCAACTCTATTTCTTCCTTGAATGCTCGAGTGTCGATTGTTTTTGCATGATGAATTGCCGGTTTCAGAATTGCAAAAGTATGACTCTTCTAGGGTTGTTGATTGCCTTTTATACTTAACACTAGAAGAGTCCTTTTCCAAGACTCCTTCGTAAATATGGCACCTATAACTTTTCCTTGTAAGAGTCCTGTTCTGGTTCTAGTTTCTCATTTAACACTCATTCTCTTTATTGGATTCTGCCTCTTTTGTTATGTTTGCTTTCCTAGTACTACATCCTGAGCCCGATTTTGTTTGTCATCATCAAAATAGTTCAAGAGATCCTACGAGAACCTAGAAAATTCCCCCTTTTGGATGATGGCAAACCTGTGTTGTCCATACATCCCGTACCTGTGATATACCTACACCTGTAGCAAACTACTTCCCCCTTTTGACATCACAAAAAGAATAAAGTAAATATGAACAAGGATAACTATTAGGTAGTGTCACAAACACACAGCCAATCAGTCCCACATAGCACAACACAATAAAACTGATGATATTAGCCATCCACAAACATTCATAAGCACAAGAAAGAAAGAGATAGTATAACATCAAACAATCAAAAACAGGCATGGTTCATGCCTACCAGTGTCTAAACAAACCATTAAACACAAGCCAAAAAGACATTGTTTGTACCAATAACAAGAGAATCCAAAAGGAAATTATACAAAACTAAATGAGAACGAAGAGGGGGGGCTAAGGATTAGGGGCAGAGGATGAGGGGGCTGATCCAAGCATCTTTAAAAGCAAATTCACCCTGGCATTCTGATCCTGCTGCTGACGGAGGAGCTGGTCCTTAAGGCGACTTACTTCAGCCTAAGACTTCACCGGTTGATCCTTCTGTTCATCTACCTGCGTCTAGAGTCTTACTTGTTACGCACGAGCAGCTTGCAAGTCTAGCATCATCTGAGACATAAGTCCAGTAGCCTTTAGCGAGGCAGGAGCAGTAGGGATAGCAGGAAGACAGTCACATTCTAATGCAATAGACCTATCAATCATGTTCTTTTTAGTGAGAGGTCGTCCCACACCTAGAGGGACCTTGTACGCCTTGAAAACAAGAGTAAGCAGATTCCCAAGCGCCAGCTGGTGAGAGCCAAGTGCAGGATCAATGACCCTTGCCATATAGTAGATGATCAACGAGGGCCACTCTATTAGTTCCTAGAGATCAATGGTATTTACAAGTCCCATATCATGAAATGTCACCTCATGGTGATGCTCACCCCTATGAAGAACTCCCTTTTGTACCACCTCAAACAACAATTTCAAGAACGGTGGCATTTCCCCCTTAAGTACCTTCTTGGGCACATCAGAAACCTTTCCTTGAGTAAACTTCGAGGTGAGGACACAATTTTCGTCCTTCCTCTACACATATTTTGTCAACCCCACAGAAAGAACCCCCAAGATATCACGCAACTTGACTTTATCAAATACCAACTCAATACCCTAAACCCTCGACGTAGTAACACTACCCTCCAGAACAAACAGGTTCACTAGAACTCAACCACCTCTTGCTCATATACCATCAAATTAGTATTCAAGAACAAGTGTAACCACCTCTGTGTATCCAATTTAGTGAACAATTTTTCAACCAAGGGGAAATTACGCACCTCTAAGTGAATTACATATCCCCATAGAACCACTTTGTACCCAAAATAATTTGTCTTTCCCATAGCTAAAATAATTTCAGCATGCTTATTTATCTTAGGGGAATCAGGGGTAGTAGTGGGAGAACCATATTCTTGAGACCCTTTAGGATATGAAGCAATTTTAACAGGCGAGGAGGGGGGTATGGGAGACTTACCACAATGAGCCCTTTTGTGACTCAACTCTGCCTCATCAGGAGCAAAATTCCTCTATTTATTGCGCATTAAGGGTACTCGTGAATATAGAGTAATGGTTTTTGTAGAAGAAAAACCTTTCTTGGGCTGTTGAACAATGTCACGACTCACACGCACCAGATTCATATCATCCGTTAAGTCAGAAGCTGCTAGAGAAGGAACTGGCGACTGGGAGGGGATAGGGTGGCTAGAGGCATGGGTGATAGAGATGGTATAGTACAAGGTGGGTAGGTAGGGTTTGGTGGGTAAGAAGGGAATGGAGAAGGGACTTCTACGAAAGAGAGTGAAAAGGATTCATCAATAAGGCGATGATGTTGTGAGATGGGTAAGGGTATTATGCTTTGATAAAGTTTTGGAATCTCGAGCGAAGAACTAGGGGGTAGTGTGGTAGATCAAGGGAGGGTGAGAGAGAGAAGGATGGGTGGATGGAGGCAACTGGGGCTTGTGGAGATAGTGGTCAACTTGTGGAAAGCAATGGTGAGGAGAGTCAGACAGGTGGGGATGGTGGTGGAGATTGGTAGTAGGTTGAGAAGGGTGAGGACGTCAGTTGCCCCTGTGATTATGCGTAGGGAGGAGATGATGTTGTGGCATTGGAATTTAAGTTTGAGTACGAAACTAGGGCAGCCTTTTTTACTAGTGAGAATGAGAGAGGGCTTTGGACAAGTAAGGATCGAAGAAAGAAAGTAGTGTGAATGGGATAAATCATCAGTTTAAATAGAGGGATTTTGGAAAATGAAGAGGTGGCAGCAAATGATTGACAAGATGTTCTTTAGTGAATTGACACTGAACTAGCACTTGAAATCCTAAGGAAGGTAATCATTATTATAATTCAGCAGGCTTCCCGCCAAAAGAAAGATATCGGTCAAACTGAGTGCACAGGAGGGAACCAGGTTCTCTTGATGTTGACTAACAAATTTTACTTTAATAGCATAAGCACACATCAAGTTTCAGACATAGGGGAGCAGAAGCATACCTAATTTAGAATGGAGTGCACTAGCTTCTCTTGACTTTATTATTTCATTCTAGCCGTGAACACTAAGGGTAATATCAGCAATTCCTAGAGAGGGAGTCCATCAAAGACATAATAACACATGATCCTGTAAGCCTAGATAATGATCACTTATTCAATACTACACTTAAATTTAAAGTGAGATAGCAAAGGGAAAAGAGTATGATTCATGTGTTCTTTATCAATCCCAGATGGAGGCGATTGAGCTCAAAGTGTTCACTCCCCAATGCCTTGGTGAATATGTCAGCCACTTGATCTTCAGTTTTGTAGAAAGTCATCACAATATGACCTTTCTCAACATTTTCATGAAGGAAGTGATGGCGTACATCTATGTTCTTGGTACGGTTGTGGTGCATCGGGTTCTTGGCTATGTTCACTGCATTAGTGTTGTCACACATTATAGGTATGCAGTCCACTCTAACTCCAAAATTCAGTAGTTATTGTTTAATCCATAGGAGTTGAGCATAGTAGGACGTAGTAGCAACATATTCCGCTTCAACAGTAGATAAAGCAACTGAATTTTGTTTCTTGGTAGCCCAAGAGACGAGACAGTCTTAAGATGTGTGTCATTCGTGAGGTACTTTTTCGATCAACCCAGTACCCTACATAGTCAGCATCTGCAAACCCAACTAGTTCAAAAACAGACCCAGTGAGGTACCAAAGAACCAGGTTCATAGTTCCTTTGAGATATCTCACGATCCGTTTTACTCTTTCAAGTGAGATTCTTTGGGTTTTGACTGGAAACGTGCACACATGTCCACATGGAATACTATGTATGGTCTGTTATCTATGAGATAAAGGAATCGTACAATCATTCCTCTATATTTGGTCTCATCCACACTAGTTCCTGCTTCATCTACAACCAACTTGGTAGTCATTGCTATAGGAGTTTCACTGACCTTGGCATCAAGCATCCCAAACTTGGTAAGAAGCTCCTTGATGTACTTTTATTGATGAATGGATGTTCCTTCAGTGGTCTGATGTATTTGAAGCCCCAAGAAAAATTTCAACTTACCTATCATACTCATTTCAAATTCACTGCCTATAAATGTTGTAAACTCAGCTCCAAGGGTTTCATTAGTTCCTCCAAAGATAATGTCATCAACATACACCTAGACTATATGTGCTATTCTTTTCTTTTGAGAAATAGTGTGTTATCTATCTTGCCTATGAGATATCCATGACGTAGTAGAAAGTTGGACAACCGATCGTACTAGGATCTAGGTGCCTGCTTCAGCCCGTACGATGCCCTGTCTAGCTTGTAAACATAGTTTGGATGTTCATGATCTTCAAACCTAGGAGGTTGCTTCCCATATACTTCCTCTTGAAGGTACCCATTCAAAAAGGCTCTTTTCACATCATTCATTAATCAATGATGTTTTTTGCACCTTTTGTTGTTTATGGTTCTCTTCATGTATGACTTTATTACCTTGAGAGATAATAATTCATATAACAATTTAAAGCACCAAAAACTAGCTAACTCAAAATTGACGGCTCATTTAGTTGGGGAATAAGTCATCTCATGATTTCTCATCTGATGATTGTTTTCACCCTCAATTATGAGATAAAATAACGTTACAATTCCAGCATTTGTTATCCTGTGATATTGTTCCAATCAAACTTGAGATAAATGCATCCTAAAATTGTCCTGTACTTCAGGGGCTATTCTCATCTAGATCTCAGCTGAACTGGTACTTGCAAGTCCTCTCTGTTACCAGCATTGGGATTATGATTTTGATAGAGGTCAGATCAGTATTGAAGTTATATATAGTTTTTTTTTCTGAACTACTTTATGTGAAAATGTTTGATTGAACATAAAGTTCAGAAATGTAAAAGAGATTTTTAAAACTTTAGAAGAGACCTTTTTCATCTTATTTGAATTATCATTTTAGCTTCTTCTTTTTCATGTCCATTAATAAATAATAAATATAATTTACTAAGTTATCCTGATTTAAATAAGGTACAAATTTTATTAATATATAAAATAATGAAAATTTTATAAGAAAGGTAGTTCTTTTTTTTCTTACAAAAAAAATAGCCAAAAAGGATCACGGGCTCAACATAGCTCAAATCAGTCCAAGACCATTAGGCCTTTTTTACTTTCTTTTTTGTCTTTTTTTTGTAGCATTTTTTTAAAAAAAAAAGTTTATTTTGTTTTTATTTTGCTGTGTTTTTTCATATAAAAAAAGAACAAAAAACTTTTTAACATATTTTTTCTATGTATCAAATATTGAATAAATGTGTATAAACGTATATCAATATTGTATAAATAATTGTGTAATGTATTGATATTGTATAAATTGTATACAAACTTGTGTCGATATTATATAAATAGGTATGTAATGTATTGACAAAATATAAATAGTGCATAATCGTGTATCAATATTATATAAATAATTATGTAATGTATCAATATTGATATTTAATTGATTATCATGCATTCCTACCTTAATAAATAAGAAATAATAAAACGACGTGAATATTTATTTTTTCATAAAATAAGTGAAACAATTAAAAAGAAAAAAAGTGTTTGAAAAAAGAGCAACAAAAAAATTTTAAAACGTTGATTTAAAACAAAATATTTTAACATGCACAATAAAAAATCAGAAAGGAAAAATGTTACACCTTGTAAAATTACCAAAATACCACTAGATGAGAGAACGCTTGCATAAAGCATCTTCCCAAACTTTTTTGGCAAACCTGAGGCTGGAATCGTGATCAACACGAAGTGATCTTGGTAGAATTTTAGGCCAATCGGATCAAAAAATAATTTTTTGGAGTAAAATTACAAAACTAGAAAGGGTACACGACAGTTCCGCATCGCGGACCTGCTATACCATAGTTTATTTTTGAATTTAATTCATAAAATGCACTGTACGAGTGTGATTTACACAAAATACACATAAGACGCATTTGACAAATGCAATTTATGTGTTATTTTATAGAAAAAAATTTATGAACACGTTTTATGTTTTACGTCAAAAAATGAACTAAAGTGGAACAAGTTCGCATCGCTGGCTTGTCCCACCATGGTGCTTGACGATCAATTTTAAAAAAAAAGGGCATTCTAGGTTTTTCCCCATCCATCCTAGTCTAAAACGTTATCGTTTTAAGGCCATTTTCGACCCTATATCAATTTCTAAGCGTGAACTTTCAATCATTTATGCTAATTCATTTTAAGAACTAGGGTTTAAGAGAAAAGGAAAAGTTAGAGTTTCAAGAGAATCTTGTGAGTTCTTTCAAGCTATTCTAGAATCCAAATTTTCCTAGTATGTAAGGCTAACACAATGTTGGATTGAGTCAGTCCACGTGCCCCTTCATCTATGTTGATTCGAGTTGAGTTGAGTTAGAGTTTTTGAGCTTCTTGAATTGAATTCTTGAGTTACCTATTGTCTTATTGAGTTCCTTTTTTGTAAAAACATGTTACTGATGTTCAGAGTTGAGTATTTGATTTGGATGCATGTTCACATGAACCCTAGTTGATGATTATATTTAATTTTTTTATTCATTTTTCAAATTGAGATTGATGATCGTTTTTGTATGTTGAACAAATATGATTTAAACTAATTTGAACATATTTTACTGAGTTCACATGAATATGAGTTTTGAGCATAAATAATGATTTGAGAAAGAGTCTTGATGATATGTAAATTACTTTTGATGCATGTTTTAATAGAAAACATATGATGTTTTGAGAAAAGATTTTGATGAGTTTCAAAAGGGTTTGAAAGTATATTACTTTTATTTTAAAGGAAAGATTTAATGATGTTTGAGATGAGTTGAATGAGGTTTAAAGAGAATTTTTTGGGAGTAGTATTAAGCATCGAGTTGGGTAAGAGTACGTGTAATGCCCTTACTATTAAATCATGTACGCACTTTCAAAAGGGTGTTTCGTTGAGATAAAATCAACCCCTACTTCA
>JBCEWC010002441.1:0-34445 GCA_038996855.1 Solanum aculeatissimum
TTGGGATGTTATGATTATTGGGATTATGTTATGGAAATGATATTTTGATTATGCTTATGACCATGTGATGGGATTGTAAATGTTGGGAATGTGCTTATGTGGAAAGTCCCCTAACCTGGAATACCCCCATAGCTTGAGTCCTACTTACCCGCCCCTTAGAAATACTTGTTATGTGCTATGTGATTCACGCTTATCGCATTCCCGGAAACATCCCCATAGCTTGAGTCCAAAGCCCTATTTTCCCTAGAATTATGTAAGATATTTATTTTTTGTACTTCCAAACCGATGATGTGTGTGATGAGCTATGATGGCTTTATCGAGGACTTTTGGGTTCTCCTTCGCCATGTCACATCTAGGCCCCACTTCCGGGTCATGACATTCTTTCTCCCTTTTTTTATAAACCTATAATGTATTAAAAGTAACAAATTCTACTGACTTATTTTAATAAATATGGTGTAAAAGATATAGTATGTTGACTAAATTATTACTTTGGACCACCTACTAATTTAGCTATCGAGAATTACCCCTCAACTAAAATAATAAAAATTATCGAATAGTCCAAAATATTTTAAAAACAATTATGAGATAAATCATTTATGGAATAAAAAACTTTATTTCTCAAATGACTTAATGGATCATTACATTAGATACCAATTTATCCACCGTTCATCCTCGAACGGTCAAAAGAAGGAGAAGGAAGAATAATCGATATTACCAAAAGCCTGAGTTATGATCTTCTAAAGTCAGTGTTCATATCTCTATGTAAGCTCCTCCTTAAAATAATCCATGAAGATCAACTCATAAGAGCTGAACTTTTGTATCAAATTTTGGCAGATTTATAATTAGAAATAATTTTCAAGTCACAAACTAACTCATGAACCCAGTCAACACCAAAACTCTCTTGATCATAACACAACCATTTGGACAAATCTTTTCTCACATAATCATGATAAAATTCTGAACCAATAATATTGGCTACAATAAAAAATGAACTTGAACCAACCACCCCTCACTCAAAATGCAAAACCATCACAGATCTTGTCAAGATTTTATTTCTTACAATCAACTCTTCTCACGAGCTTAAGTTATAAAAAGTGATATTTAGACTTTGGATACTCATCATAGAAATTTGACTTTTTCTAACTCAATGAAGGAAATGATCAAGTAACCACTTAGCAAGCAATAAATTCAGATATATAGAACCTCTAAAACACTATAAAAAATAATAGATTAATAGTAGTGACCGTAAAAAACCCTTAAGAGTGATAGAGCTATACTCAACAAGCGCCATATTCAATCATATATAGCAAGAACATGACCTCAATAATGAGATAAATCTTAAGACTGTCGGACAACTATAAGTATTCATGATAGCTCTTCTATAAATTTTTATGATCAAGATGACACTTGTAGAATGACTGAAAAATTTCAATTGCTCTAAAGCAACATCTATTCTATCATATCTATAATGATTGAGTTTCTAGAAGCACCTTACTTTACCAAGAGAGCATCATAACAGTATGTATAGTCTCAGCAATAGATTAATTTCAATTGCCTCAAAATCCTTAATAATCATGTAGAATTGTCATGACCCAAGGGTAGGGCCTAAGAGTGATATGGCGAATGGGAACCTGAGAGTCCCCAAACAAGCCTCATAGCATACATTCATACATCATTGATTCGAAAGTGCATAAATATACATTTTAAATACATAGTTCTACAGGGTGGGTAGGTATGGCTCATGCTATGGGGATATCATAGGGATAGGGATTTACATAGATTCACATAGCACATAGCACATAAAACTAGAGATAGGTAAGGAGGACTCAAGCTATGGGGATATCATGGGACTTAGGACTTTCCATATCATCTCATAACACATAATCATATCATTCATACATAATATGTAACCATAACATCTCAAAAATACACATAGCATAATTCGTACGATAGACTACAAGATGTCCAACAATGCCTCTAGTCTAGATTAGGTCAGGGGCCAAGACACGTCCCGAGATCACCCTCAAATTAAAGACATAAACATCATAATCATAGTAGGTAGATAGAAGTTGGTATGCCCTTGGATGATAGGACTCACCACAAGCAACCATGTGACAATCAAGCTAGCCATCAACAGGTGGAAGATGATAATCTCTGGACCCTACATGGTTAGATCATGTAGGCAAAAGAGTATGTGTTAGTGCATTTGAATGTACTATGTATGTAGGCATGCAATGTATATGAACATGAATAACCTGTGAATCAATGTTAGATAACAAGGGCACATATATAGAAAGAAATATATAAGATAGGATATTATAATAATATGTTTTAATCCTTGATGCATGAATGCTTAGTCATATAACATAACGAGGATGGGACCTCAACTGACATAAGACCAAGTGAGCTATAACTTGGAACTTCGTCGTCTTTCCCACAACTGATAGAGAGGTGACCTATTTGCCGAAGGTAGATCCATATATAATCATCCCTAAAAGGGGCATAAACATGAACCTATGTTGGGCACATAGTTTGAAAGAAAGAAGTAAGGACCTTTGGAGATAGTCCTCCCGGCCTCCAATCCCTCGGTGCTAAGTCTCTATCCCACAAGAATACATATATATATATATAAAATAAAAAAAGTTCCTTAGAAAGAGGATAAGTACTTGAAAACATAACCATGCATCATTGGCATAGAAGCCAAATCATATTTGTGTATACTTGGGCTAAAAAGTCAAATCAAACTTCATGTCATACTTCCATGCTTAGGAATAGCTCCATTAAGTACATAGATATGAGAAATGAGTGAAGACCTTGGGGATATCCCTCCCTGCCTCCAACCTCAATTATATGCTCTTTCAAATATATACATTAGGTGTAAAACACCCATTATTGCTCAAAGAGCCATATCATAGACATTATGTGATCATATTCTTGTCATAACCCATACTTTACTTGAGAAACATAGTCATAAAAATAATTGGGACTTAACCCACATCAAATACTTCATAAAATCCAATGCTCATATATGCAATTTCATGAATGATATAACATGGGCAATTAGAATTCATAGGTTAAAACTCATAATAGAAAGAATCCATATAAAATTCAAAATTTAAATTAACAATTAAAACTCAATTAATATTACCCATGCATAGATTTAAAACTTGAAGGGACATGCATGATTGGAACTTCATAATAACAATGTAGATCATCATTATTAGGCCTAATTCACTTTAAAATCAACAATTAAACATTGCCCATACTTCAATTTAATCAAATCATAAACAAATTTAAAGACTCATAACCAATGAGGCTTAAATTCATAAATTAAGTAGTAAACGTTTTTTGGATCTTCATGGTCGAAAGATGGCCATGAATAAATCCCACATACCTTATATGACTAGAATTTTTAGGGGAAAAATGATTGAAGAAGAAGACCTCCTTGAGTTCCAAGTTGAATCTTCAAGTTACACTTGAAAGGGAGCCTTTAGGAGGGAGTGTTTGAATATTCTAAGTGTTGAATGAATTTGAATGAGAGAAGAAAGGTGTATAGGCAAATTCAGATGTTTAGGAGAGCTTAGGAAGTCTAAACCGACCTTAGAAAATCACCAAAATTATATTTAAACCACTAATGAAATGTGCCTTAAAAGTTGTCAAGGGTTGTCTAATGGACCACCACAGGTCGTGTGGTAGGCCATGGACCGTGCAGTGGTCTGTGGTACTGTCCTTAGCCAAAAACATTCCAACATGATCAGCTCCACTAAAGGGTTCACGATCTATTTCAAAGCACATGGGTCGTGAGGACTTCCATCATGAAACACTTCACCACGACTCGTGAGAGGTTGGATGAGACGTCCATATGGACCTTTTAGTGGCTCATGACCCATTTGGGGTCTCTTGGTATTCTTCCTTAGCAAAAATTCAAAATAAATTCCCTGCACACGCGGCTTTACAAAAATGGGCATAACTTCTCTGTCCAAACTCGAAATCAAGTAAAACTATATACGTTAGAAAGCTAACTCAAAGAGCTTCAATTTGACAGGTCATAGACTACCAAGTTCTTTCTTTGCTAAGAGATAATACCAGTTAAAGTTATCTCTTCCAACAGTTCTTAAGAAAAATATAACCAATACAATCCTCTTGAACATGGCTACATAAGGGAGACTCATGGTGATCATTAACCACTTAAAACGAGTTCAAAATTAGTATACACCAAATCGACAAGGTTTTGCAAAGTCCAGGTCCTTACAAGAACTTTAGGTCCATACCGTAGTTCCCCGATAAGGCATCTACCATAATTCGTATAATCCAAATTAAAATAAATGCAATATCTCCCTCACATCACTATTCGTCAATTGAATTGAATTCATTCTTTGTAAAAATTATGGATAAACCCCTAACAGATTTGTGCCGACTTAGTTGATCACATTATATGATCATGTTTGAATTCAAAGGTAAAAATCCATATCACCTTCAACTTCAAACGGAAAATCTATACGAGATGTCGTATGCCTTTACCTTTCTTAGATTTCTTTCATAACGTCAATTTCAAATGCCTTAAATTATTTAATATATCTGATTTTTATTCCTTTAACTGACTTGTCTATCAATCATATCCTTTAACGAATAACTCGTGATATTTTTATTTTTATTTTTTCTCATACTCTAAATGAAAACTTTTGAGTGGTTTGAAGATGTAGTTTTATATAACTGATTGGCGGTTTTTCATCATTTCAGATCAAGTACCTTATTTGTTGAGATAAAAAAAGGTATTTTGTCCATGTATCCACTCGATAGTCATTTCATTGCAGTGACAGAATTAGAAAAATTAGTGAATGGTCTATTTATCAGACAAATGCTACTATGTTGAATTTAGAATGGTTTCGTGGAATGATTTCTCATTGACCCTTTATCAGTAGTGGTCCAGTGTTGATAATGATTTTGGAAAAAGAAAACGCCGTAGCTGAATGGTGTGCATTAATTGGTCCAACAGACCCATTGAAGGCAAATGTTACTCATCTTGACAGGTTTAGACCTCTTCTTTTCTTTGTTTCTCTACATTTTATGTCTATTACTAGTGCATGGGCAATATAATTAGAAAATTAAAAAGCTGCATTGATAGCCATAGATGAGTTTGCCTTCCTTGCAAGAAAAGTGGTACTACCTCAGTTTAACTCATTAGAAAATCTTTTTTCTCAAGCATCTAAGGTGTGACCTAGTGGGAATGAAGTGATTTGAGAATCACTTGGTCCCATATTCAAACCCAATAGTGAAAAAAACACTAGGTGATTTCTTTTTCTCCGTCCCTAACCCTGTTGGATAGAGTTACGACACCTACTACTAGTAAGAGGTGGTATCCTAAGGAACTAATTGAGGTATGTGCAAGCTAGTCTTGACACCATGGTTATAAAGCTTTTTCTCAAAGATATGCTTTTGAAAATTGAAACATTGTAAAATTTGTGTAACTCTTGAATTCCTTTAGTCTGAGGTTGTTTTCTCGAAAGAAGTTGTCTCCTTCATGGCATTACATTATTGCCTTTACTAATATTCTTCCAAATTCTATGACTCCCTCGCCTTCCACATATGATTAACATTATTTCTAAAATAACTAGCATCTTCTCGCTTTCTTTGTCATGAGCTTTTGCAAGTTTTGTTCTCTCCTACCTCTATGATTGTTGATGTTAAAGTTATTGGTGCTGCCTTTGACTTTATATATGGGACATAGTTAAAGAAGTTGTCAACATAAGTTATCCTTTTATATTTGACAATTATTATTAATTCTTTGAATTAGATATCTTTCTAACCTGTGTCTTTAGCCATTCAGTGTCAGAGCCATATTGTCATCACCTTGAAGCCAACCTTATTATCGACATGATACTTTAAACCTAGTTATACCAACAGAATCCAAAGGACTACTCCAATTTTTTATATGTGAGCTCCTACTAAAATCCTCCATTGCCTTCCTTCAAGTTACTCGTTGAAACTTTATTTATCCATAAGATTATCATTCAAATATTAATCCACTCCCTTGAATCTTATTATGAAATCACCAATACTCAACTAAATTCTTGAGATACATTTCACCACCAATACATTAGTCATACCAAAGATCCACTATCAAGTTTTTTTCTTAAATTCATGGCACAACTAAAATCGATTAATAGTATTAAGGCCTGCACTTTTCAAGACACAAAGCAACCATTAGCATCAATAAGAGGGATTTGTTAGTTTCTTTCTGATTTATTTAGGCATTTTCTTCTCTTTTTTCCCTATAGAAAACTCATTGATAATATTTTCTGCAGCCTGTATTTTAGTTCCTACCATGAAAATATGGGACGAATTCAAAATTTGAATTACATAAGTTCAAGTTCAAGATTCTATCACAACCAATTTGATTTACTAGATTCAAATTGAGAGCAAAGCATGTAACACACAACAAAAGAGTTTCTTAGTGTGGAGGGTTAGACTATCTACTAATGGTAAAGTACATAGTTATGTTTAGAGGGGTAGGCCCTCATGTTGTTCATGTTATAGAACATGCTCAAATGAGATTGTAGGTACACCTAATTTGGCGATGGTGGGGCTTCACCTGTGCCACACTAAGAATCAAAGATCATGATATACCATTGGACTTTTAAAGCAGTTAGTCCTGTCACTAGACTCGCCAAAATGCATTGTTTCTTAACTTATCACCTGTGATTGTACCCTAAAGTGAGGTCGTTCCAAATTGCTTAAATCATTCAACAACATTCAAGTTCAGTTGTTACAGAGATGATATTTGTGTGCTTTCAAGCAAACCTCTTGATAGAAAGAGTAGTTAATAGTTAAATGGCTCAAACCCTGCCTCTAATGTGAAACTAAATAGTGATGAATTTGTAGAGGAGAGAATTTTGTGTGGTGGTGGTGGTACGTTAGTAAAGACACGTGAAGGTCATTTAGTTGCAACTTACAGCCTGAAACTGGATAAAGACACAAGCAAATAGGGTAAAGTTCAGGCCATGTCGCATGGACTAGAACGGTGCATCAGCAATAGGATACGACGAGTTGAAAGTAAAAAAAGGGATTCAAGTGTTACCTAATGCATATAGATAGCTTAGACATAGTTTATTTTCATTCTTTAGTATTTTTAATGTATAAAAAGAGGACTATGTATGTTTAATAATAATAAAAAGTGAGAGGACTTCTCCTTCATTAGGAATGCATTTCATGTGTCATTATAGGTTGCATAAAACTACAATGTATAGAGATAAGGAGTCTGTGTCATAGGTGGTGATTTTGCTGGTTGACACTCACATGAGACCTCTACCATATTTTAGCATCTCCTTAAAGCTGGTATGTCACAAACTTAACACTGAATCATCCTACCATATCTATCTTATGAAGTAGCGCATGGCAATCAACAAGGAAATCATAAGCATTCTTAGAGTCAGTGCCTTTGAAGATCAAGAATCTCAACTTCAAGAACTTAGCAAATGGTCTTCGTCAGTAAAGGCCTATAGTCAATTGAGAAAGCCTTTTTGCCGCCAAGAACACATTCATATGAGGGTCTGTAATAGTTGCATGTCACTCTAGTCTAACTATTGTGAACTGGAGTGAAAAAGATCAAATATCAATTGATATTAGTTAGATACCAATTAGATTCAAGTAATAGCACGAAAGAAATAAAGAAGGGAGTTTTCCTAAAGTCATGTAGCCTCTCGAAGAAAATTAAACGCATCCCCGTACCATTCCACAAGACTCTACTAAATTTGTCCTTATGTGATGAGATCACTGAACCTTAAAGCTCTAATACCAAGTTTGTATAACGACCCGAAAATTTTCAAAACTTCTTATGGTTGGTTTTGTATTATGTTATACTGGTCATGGTTGAGTTTTGGTAGCCATGGGTTGAGTTTAAGTAGCCGAATGCAAAATGGATCTTTCGGTGGCCTAGAGAGGCCGTTTGGACAGTGAGCTTTGAGGAGACATAACTTTTTATGCGGGTTGAACCGTGTGGGATACTATATATCAAATTTAATCTCTTTGAGTTATCTTTGTAATGCAACTGGTTTCACTCGATTCGGAGTTCGTATGAGGAAGGTATGGCCAAAACAAGGAGACTGTCCGTACTTCGGAAGACATTGGAAATAGGCTTTGGAAATGGCCCAAGGAGAGGACCACGGATTGTGTGAGGTCCCATGGCCCATGTGTGGGTCTGTCCCATGGTCCAGTGAGTTCAGGGTGGCCAGGACCCACCCCATGAACCAAGTGAGGTCCCACGGACCACCTCACGGTTCATGAGACTTCAAACGGACTGTTTGGTCGCCCGTCAAGTGGGGCAGAAAGTTGGCCAAGGCTGTGGGTTGGTTTCTAGGTCAAGTATGGCTCCACGTACCAGTACATAGTCCGTGTGAAGCCACATGTCCCATGAACCCCCTCGTGAAGTGATCCAGAAAGTCCGCGAGAGTTCGAGCCGAAGACGAAACCAAGAAAGGTTACACGGGCAGTTGTATGGACCGTGTGCTGGTAGACGGTCACTATAGCTCAACCGTGTGACACTGTTTTCTAGTTAAATGTCCATTTCATTAATGGTATTTTCATAATTTAATTAATCCCTAGGCCCCTTTTAGGCATCCTAAGGTCCCCTAAACCCCCTTAACCTATCCCTAACCCCTTTTCATCCATTCTAAGTCTTCTCATTACTCTTTGAAAAATCCTAAATTCTCTTGACCTCCATTGTTGAAGCTTGAAGAAATTTGGGGAAAACAACCTTTGCTTGCTTGATTTTTCAATTCCTTTGGTGATTGTAAGGTATGTGGGATTTGATTCACGAATTTTCTTTCATCCTTGAAGACCCAAGAACCCTACTCTTTAATTTTTGATTTTAAGATTATTTAAGTTATGGGTTCTTCTAATTTTGAAGTAGTTAGTTGATTGGGATTATGTGTTGTAGATTTTAGGTGATTTAATCATGATTTAAGCTTAAATTTTATGAATGTTCATGAAAACTCTTGAAGGATCAATATGCATTTCCCTTTATGATTTAATTATGCATGGGTAATTTGCATTATGATTTCAATATGGAATTTCTCATGATTTATGTTGAATTACCTTTTAAATTATGAATTTAAGTTTGAAACCATTACCCATGTTCTTGTTCCTCATTCATGGCATACGCATTGAAGATTGTTATGATGAAACTCTTGATGAAACTCTTGTATTGAAATGATATGTTAAGGCTTGTGATCACATAGTCTCTTGTTATGACTCTTTGAGCATATTGGGTGCTTGCACCACTTTGACATGTTTTGAAGGCTTGATATGATAAGCTATGTAGATGGGCTACTCTTATTGCATTGATATGGAATGATTATCAAAATGTTTTGGAAACTCTTGATGGCCTTGGGCCTAAGCATAAGCATGATTTGATCAATGGTTTTGGTTTTGACTAATGATGCATGATTTGAAAAGAATGTAACTCTTACAATTTGAAGTTGCAAGTATATATATATGTATTCCCCTGGGATGAGACTTACTACCGAGGGATTGGAGGCAGGTGGACTATCTCCATAGGGTCCATACTCTTTTCCGTCAAACCATGTGTCACCATGGGTTATCTCCCTATATGGGATGACTTGTTATGTATCCCCTTATTGAAGGGTTGACTAGGGTACTACTTGGCAAGTAGTTTGGATCCAAGTAGTAGCTCTCTTGGGTCTTCCATGTTATCTGTTGAGGTTATATCCCCGCTATATATTGATCATAGGATTGCATCTCATGCATCATGGCATAGCATCTTGTTATATTAGTCCTTGGCTACGTGCACTCCTTTCGTACCACTTGTCCCCTTGTCATGTTGCTTGGTCATACTATATTGTCATATGCATTTCATGCTCGCATACTTAGTGCTTAATTGTGCTAACCCATATTCTTTGTCTACATGTTCTAACTATGTAGGGATCGGAGACGACTTTAACATTCTACCGGATGACGCTTGATTCTTTGTTGAGGACTTTGCTAGTGGTAAGCCCTTTTGTTCAAGGGAAAAATCCACCTTCTATCTACCTAGTTTTATTATGTCATTTACTTTACTTATGTATTGAGGGTGAGCCTCAAACTTTGTCGAGGCCCCGCTTATCTATGTAGAGATTTGTTGGACAAATCAAAACTCTTGTACGTTGACTTGTTATGTTAAACATATTGATTATGAAAGTTATGTTTATTAGCCTTGGTTATGAGAATTGTTATCTATTATGCTTATGACTTGAATATTGGGGATTGTGATAGACTATGTGCTTATGTGGAAAGTCTCTTAATCCCGGTATGCCCCCATAGTTGAATCCTACTAACCCGTCCCCTTAGAGATAATTGATATGTGTTATGTGAATCCATGTTTATCCCATTCCCAACGACATCCCCATAGCTTGAGTCCAAAGCCCCGATTCCCTTAGATCTTATATGTTATGTGTTTAGCTTCCGCTCTTCCGAACCGATGATGTGTGTGATGATGCTATAATGTCTTGATCGAGGACTTTTGGGTTCTACTTCACCATGTCACATCTAGGCCCCTATCCAGGTCGTGACAGTTTGTCACGACCAAAATGGGTCATGACTAGCACCCACACCTAACCTCCTAAGTGGGCGAACAAATGATATAAATCCTAACCTATATTAGCAGATCAACTTAAGAAATACAATGATAATACAGAAGCTCAATTTTATAAAATAAAAATAATAAAATTACTAAGTCTATTACACAGCGTTTTCTCAAAACTTAAAAGTCATCACATTAAGGACATCAAATCTCAATTACTAAGTCTAAGAGTAGCAACATGAAAATAGATAAATATATAGTTTATGTCTAAAAACTAAGGACATCATGTCATAATTAATAAAATCCAACACGAGCTAGAAGGTTAGCTCACCGTGAAACCTGACATACCGACGACCGGCTAGAGTTGAGGGAGAGTTGAAGTCGATGGAACACTCACTGCACTCTACAAAAGCAAAATAAAGAAAAATACAAGTAGGAGTCAATACGAGCCACATGTACTGAGTAGGTATCATCGGCCGAATCCAAATACAAACCAATATACATTAAGAAATATCAAGAAATCAACTATAGCACTTCACAGTGGAAAGAAACAAATAATAAATATAAGTGACAACCCAATGAAACATGTATATAATTTGTCAACAATACCAAGAACATACGAGAGGAATAAAGCCCCCACACCACGTTTCTTTTGGGAGATAGGTTCTTTGAGATTGAGTATATTAAATTATTTTAATATATTTTCCTTTAATATTATCGTGTCAGAGCGTGGCACTCGATCAAATATATATATCATGTCAAAATGTGATACCCAATCTTATAATATCGTGTCAGAATGTGACACCCAATCCCATAATATTTGCGTCGGAACGTGACACCCGATCTCATAATATTTGTATCGGAACATGACACCTAATCCAATTATATTTAATCCATCATTCTTTATCATTACTTTCCACTTCATTAACAATATTTCATCAAGCCTTCTTTATTCAAGGCATCACTTTGGTAAGGCAACTTCAAGATTATCGATTTCATGGTCTTGGGATTATAGACTAATCACAACACATATCAATCATTCAAATCACAATAATTTAATGCATAGATAATTTCACAACATCACTCAATGAATATCAATTACTATTAAGAGTCTTTCTAACACATAGAATAAATCATAACCTACCTCAACCAAAGAGCCGAAATCAAGTAGGTTAATCCACTTGTGCTTTTTCCTTCTTCAATGCCTCAGAGCATTTCCAACCTATCAAATATATATTATTTGTAAGAACACAAGTCTATAGACACCCATATTACTATATATGTTATCTAGACCCAAAGATTCACCTAATTCTATAATCAAGTTCCTAAATTGTAAGCCTAGGGTTAAGTTTTAATTCCTCCAAATAACATAACTTTAATGGTATTCATATAATGCAATACACCTAATATTTAATCATCTATTTTAATATGTCAAAACCTAGGTCATACGAATTACTAAATCAATTACGGCACTGCAAAAGAGATTTGAAAAAAAATATGATCAATTTTAAATACCATGCAATCATCAACCTTTCTTTATCTAATACTTATGTACTACCTTATATTAAGAAGGAATATGTCACTGTATGCTGACAAGAATGATTGCATCACATAAAAACCTCTAATTAGATTGGCTATAATCACTATTCAGCCTTTATTCCTTTCTACCAACAATCAATCAATATATATATATATATATAGAGAGAGAGAGAGAGAGAGATAGATATATATTAAATTGAAATATTATATAACCAAAATCATTGCACACAAGATTAAAGTTGGTTGAATTTCTAACCTAAAGTCCTATCCTGTGTGTTTCTTTTTGGTTCACGTAAGCGCCGCACAGGCAATTCTTTCTCTCTTTTCTTTTATAAACCTAGTATGTATTAAAAGTATCAAATTCTACTAACTTATTTTAATAAATATGGTATAAAAGGTATAGGAAGTTAACTAAATTATCACTTCAGACCACCTACTAATTTAATTATCTAGAATTATCCCTCAACTACATAACAAAAATTATCAAATAGTCCAAAATATCCTTAAAAAAATTACGAGATAAATAATTTATGGAATAAAAAAGCTTTATTTCTCAAACGACTTAATGGGTCGGTACACGCCTCCTACTGATACTACACCTATCGTCAATCCAGTGACCTTAAGACCAAGCCACTTATTTTAGATACTCTATCTATTGTGGCTCTGAGTTCGGCCTCACATGGTCCTTCCACCACAGCATCCACCTTTATTGTTGCATCATCTGCTTCTTCGGTTCCTCCATCTTGTTCTAGTTCCAGTCCATCCTTGATTTAGACCATAATTTATCAAATGGGTAGTCTAGCCCATTTCACCAACGTTCGTGCCTCCTGCCTAGAATCTCGAGTACCTACTATGATTTTAGAGGTCATTACAACTGTCATTGCACCATTACTGACAAATTTGACTGACTAGTGCCATATTTTATCTAATTTTTCTATGAGGTTGGATCTTCTCACATGCCGCATTAAGGACCTGGAGAAGGCCTTGACTAATTCTAATATGGTGACAGCCCTTTGGAAGGATATAGATGAGTTTTGATCCACCGACATCTCGATGTTATGAGGTAATTCTGATGTTCCACCTGAGTCTACACCGGTTACACCACCCAGCTCCAGTCAGCCATTTACATTAGTCATTTCTCTTACTCTAATAGTTGATAGTGGTGCATAAGTACTGAGTGTTGAGGCCGAGGATAATGATATACCTATAAGAGATTAATGAGAAGGATTTTGTTGAGCTAGATTATGTACAGGAGGATATGTATGTGGGTCTTTAGGATTTGGAAGAGGCCCATCTTCAGACAGTTTTGGCTCATTCATATGAGTGTGTCCACATTGTGCATTCCCCTATTGATCCTATGTCGAGAACTAATGCCCCTAGGGCCACTACTCAGAGTGATCCTCTATTGCCTCAAACATAGCCAGACAGGGACACATTCATTCTCACTCTTTTTATTTCTTTTTGGTTATATTTTTATTTTATTAAGCATTAAGGACACTACTATTCTTTTTAGCGGGGGTGGTGGTTAGTACCTAACCCATTTGGTTGTACATATTTGTTTACTTTCAGAATTGATTTTGATCTATATATATTGCATTATTCAAGCTTGATTACTTATTTTCATTTGTCAGTTTGTTTGTTTATTTTCATCTGTTGGTATCGTATTATTATTGGCTACGTTGATTGGTTATGCCCTATAATGGATTGAGTGACAATATTCTTAAAGATAAATCATTGATTGGTTATTAGTATTTGATGGTCATTCACGGTGAACTTTGAGTAATCATTGATCTATTGGCCTTGTAGGTTCAAAAATACGTGTGAAATGATTTAATGTTCTCTTGTACATTTGAGTATCGATCATAATCAATATCGATGTCTTAAATTGTACTTATGATGAACGATATGTTAAGGTCAATCTAATGAGGTACTATGAGTTACATAAGTTATTTGTGGACTCATATCATCTTGTTTTGACTGCTTTATTCCCTATTTTGAGTCTTGCAATGATCATTGCACTTGAGCGAACTTAATTGGTTGAATAGTGTTAGTAATTATGCTAGCAAGCCATGTGTCGTGAGGTTTACTTGGAAAAATGATTGACGAAACTTGGAAATTTCCTAGTTGGTCTAATTAAATTGATATTGGTGTATGGAAGAAAGGATCTTAGGCATTTTCTTCGAGCGTGAACTGAAAATATGTAGACCTCATGACCATATTTTTGGTGTTTTGTCCATATGAAATTGTGAGTCTGGCTTGGCACTATTTGAGCCTAAACTTTCCTTCTTATGGAACTTGAACCAAAAATTTGAACCTAGTTTATGAAATAAAATACTTTTGTTATCCTACATGTATCCTTCTTGGTGCATTGGCTTGGCATAAAGTCTAACTTTAGACCAAAAGCCTAAGTTGGGGGTGTGGCAATTGAAGACCAAAGCGAATTGGGTGCAAGGTTGATGAAAATTATTCCTAGGAATGGTGAATTGTCTTAGCAAAGTTTTGAACACCTCCTTTCTATATATTCGGAAAATAAAAAGAGAAAAAGAGAAAATAAAATGAAAGAAATTTTTGGTTTCTTGTACATATGTTAGAGATAGTTGTTGTTGTTAATAAAAGGAAGGAGTTGTTTGAAAGTGATATAAAGGGTTGAAAGAATTGGTGTATAAGAAACAAGGTTGATTCATTGAATATGGGAAAGGAAAGAGAAACATTAATTCATGCACCAAGAAGGTTGAGTCACTATCCCACAATCTTGACCGAATTCTTGCACTCAGTCCCATCACAAGTCCAAAAGTCCTTTTTGATCTTTAATGAACTAATTGACATGTTGATTGGAAAATAAGGGCAAGCCCATGAGTGAAAGTTGGGTTTGTTTTGCTCATTTACGAGTGTGAGTGTTTATTGTGATCCCCATGCTTATCTAGTCATTAAAATTTGTGAGATGGTGGAATCTTCATTGGAGTGAGGGCAATCTAGCACTTTTGTTAAATATGAATTAGCCATTGAGGTATGTTTTTTTTTAGTCAGGGCTCAAAGTGGTAAATGTTAGTCATATCTTGAGACTTGAGTGTATATTTGATACTTTAAATGATTACCAAGCCTTGCATAGTTGAGTATGTTGATTCTCAGTTAGCACACGTTGTAGACTTGATCCTTGAATTGATTGATATTTGATTTTCTTGAGGACAAGCAAAAGCTCAAGTTGGGGGTGTTGATGAATCGTGAAAATTTGACTTATTTGGTGCTTAACTTACCAGAAAATATGTCCTTAATGCCTTACTCATGCCATAAATTGATGTTATTTTGTTTTTTTACAGCTAGGGAAGACTTTGGACACAACTTGGATGTAAAACGGCAGAAAGAGGTAAAAAAAGATAGAAAAATAGGAGAAATGTGGCCTAAATCTTTCCAAGTGTACTCTGCGACTCACCTAAGTGGACCTGGACCTCGCCAAATACTCTAGTAAATGAAATAACGGTCAAGGAATAATTGGCGAGCAATAATGGTGGTCAGCGACTTGCTGACCTGGAAAAGCAAGATGAGCAGTTACTTGCCAAGTCCTCTAGAAAATGTCATCACTAAAGCCAGCGTAAGGGAGAGAATGATCTCCAATGGGTGACTTGTCGACTCAGTTCGATGATCTTGATGTCGCTAAATGATGTCACCCAAGCTACACCTCCATTTTGAAGGTTTAAGCGGTCGTTGTCAAGATATATAACCTAACAAAGGTTAGGATTGAACCCTCAGGGAATATGGTTAGACCTGGAGTAATTATGAGCAAGTCGAATGAACTAACCTACTTATCTCCTGGAAAGGGGGGGTTTGTAATTGCAAGAAAATGAACCTATACTAGTAACAAGTGTTGTGAAATCAGTAGAAAAAGTAACTAGCGGATTGTGTTTCCCATGAATTCTAACTCAGTATCACCAGATAATCGTAATCTTTTCCAGTGTGTAGCATGCAGAACGGTAAGTTAAGTTTACCAAACCTTTTGATCCAAGCAAGAGGTAAATTTCACTATGTGATTTGATCCATCCCCACAGTGTGAAGTTACTAACCCTTACCTATTGATCCAGTACAACCTCCCCTTGGTCCAGTTTGGTTGATTAGACGAGAGGGATCACATCGAATCCTATTAATTAACCTTTATCCCA
This sequence comes from Solanum aculeatissimum, assembly GCA_038996855.1. Classification (NCBI taxonomy): domain Eukaryota; kingdom Viridiplantae; phylum Streptophyta; class Magnoliopsida; order Solanales; family Solanaceae; genus Solanum; species Solanum aculeatissimum. Next base: position 16,270 of record JBCEWC010002441.1, read on the forward strand.
TTCCTTAACACTTTGATCCAATCGATAAGAATTAGGGCAAGTTCTAAGTTAGCCGTCGTTAAAAAACATTAATAATGAAGATAATAAATTAATACATGTATGCACACTTTTCAAGAATTATGTATTATCCAGTTTTACCTTATTAGATCTTCATGGTTCCCACAACCCTAGTTGTGGATTTAGCTATGCATGATCATTGTAGATGAAGAAATCATGTTAAGAAATAACATAATTAATCACTTGCAATGATGAAGTTAAGAATAATAAAATCTCAATCTTTACAAGAAATCATAATGTATTAAACTAATATAAAAATAACAAAAGAAGAGTTCTCATTTTTTTTTTAATTAACTTCCTAGCATGATGCTCATTTTATTCAAAAAAATAAATAAACTACATAGTCCATGTCAATATAAAAGATCTAAAGAAACAAAACATTGGCCTATATACTCTATGTCCCACCCAACCCAAAAACAATAAACAAATATCTATGTCTACATGTATCTAGACCCTTCATTTGGCCATTTCATTTCCTTTCCCAAGAAGTCCTCAATCTGAAAATTATTATTCATCTTTATCCTGTGGTGATCGGCTTTAGTGCTCTCCCATTCAGCTTTCATTCCATCTCCACAAGGATAAGTCCTCTGTTCACTTGCTCTAATTTATCACTACTTTCAATCAAATGATTCCCTTCTTCTTCCATCATATTTGCTTCACAGGTTATAGATCTGTAATTATCGATATTTCATCTCACCAAAGGTTAGATATTATCTTCTTCATTAGCATTCAGTGAGTGTTATTTTGTTTTTTCTCTGTGATGTTTTCTGCTTTCTGTTCAACCGAATTAATCCTATTTTCTCCTTTCTAATGGTAGCTATAATGGTGGGGATGAAGAAATTATTGATCTCTCTCCTTCCTAACTTAACAATGTGAAGGCTATTATTTTACTAGCACTGTACAGGTCACATTTTTTGGCTCCTTTTTGTATAGCCTTCTATTTTGATGTCTTTCCTGTTCATAGGCTACTGAAGCCAATGAATTTCATTTGCTATAAATATGTTAATAGTATCTAGTTATTGTTGACTTGTATGTATATAATTTGACTTGGCATAAACTCTATTATTGTATGTCCTTTTCTCTATGCTATCCCTAAAAAGTATCTGATCAATTAATATCATTGCAAACACAAATCTTTATGTTTACCTATGCTCCTTGTTTTGATTCTTAGTGTTGGTATTTGGCTCTTATCTGCATTCAGTATTCTCTTGCATGCATTATGCAATTCCTGGAAAGAAGAACATTGTATATCCACTCTATCTTGTAGCACTAGATTAGCAATTATGTCTGCCAATTGATTAGCCTCCCAATATGCATGTTAAATTTCAACACTCATGCTTGACATGATATGATTGATTTGCTCAATATCTCACTTAATTGCCATGGTATCTTCCATTCTTTTAGAATAATCCTCTATAGAACCAAGGAACAAGTTTCTTCAATGATATGATTCTTTCCAGCCTTTTTAAATATCTCAACCCATGCAGTACTCCTCTAACTTCTGCCTCCATATTAGTCATCACTCCCAGAACCTTAGCTTCTGCATACAGAAGATTTCCTAGAATATTCCTTATGCAGAAAACATAGGAACTTAACCCAGGGTTACCCCTGCAAGATCCATCAGTATTACACTTTATCCAGCCTTCTTCAGGAAATCTTCATTTGACTGGATAATAGTATAATCTTAGCTTATATCTTGGTATAACCTTCAAAATTCCTTCCCAATCCCTTGGAATACCAATCCATGGGAATTTATGCATGATAAAAAGATATACTAGTTGTTGACACTGACATATGAGGTTGTTAAGACTTACATCTTTTTCATGTCTCCTAGTATTTTTTCTTTTCCATAGCTCCCACATTATCACCATAGGAATAATCTTATATACCAACTGACTCTTTGAGTTTGCAGATTTCCTCCACCATTTAAGAATCAATTATTGTAGATGTAATTTCTCAATAGCAATGCCTGCATATGAAGCAAAGTGTTTCCATAACCTTTGGGCTATGGGAGTTGTTAAAAAAAAGGTGTGACATAGTCTCCTCGTCATAACTCTCACAACGGTATCACCTTGATGCAATATTAATATGCATTCTTTTTAGGTTATCATCTGTAAGAATTCTTATTTTCCACACTCTCCATAAAAAGAAATTGATTTTAAAAGGCAAACCCATAATCAAAACATGTTCCACCCAATTCAACTTTTCTTTTCTTCTTCTTAGAAACTCAAAAGCAGATTTGGTGGAAAAGGAACCATCATTACTTGGCATCCACCTTGAACTGTGACTTAGGTTTTTTCTCCAATGTCTTGATTTAAGTTATGGCTAATGTGCTCCACCATTTCTTTAGAAACCCAACCCCTCAATTTTTCTATAGCCCACCTTCCTTCTTTAATAAACTTCTTGACCTCCTAGTCCTAGTCCATTCCTTTTTCTTCAATAAAGTACAAAGCTCTTTGCTTTGTCCAATTACCCATGCAGAAATTAGAATTACCAACCCTGACTTGCCACCACATCTTATGTTCCACTTCTTCTCTAATGTTTAGCATTTTCTTCCACATAGAGGATCCACCATACCCCCTGACCAATTATGAATGATCTTCTTGCAATATTTATTTCACATAAAATGACTCCATAATGAACTTGTTGAAGTCCTGAAAGTCCACCACAACTTAGCAAATAGAGCTCTGGAAATATCAAGTAAGGATCTAAAATCAATTTCACCCTCTTCTTTAGGTAGGCACAAAACCTCTCATTTGACCCGGTGCTTAACTTTCTCTCCACCAATCTTACTCTAAAAAAATGATGAAAAGATCTGATGAATCTAATCTATTATCTTTTTTGGAGGATTCATTACTGACAAGAGATATATGGGCATGGATTGTAGCACTATGATTCACCAAAATATGTTTTCCCCCAAAAGATAAGAATTTATTATGCCAAGTCCTGATCCTCTTTGAGATTTTCCTCAATAGATCCTCATATTGAGCAACATTTCTCCTACCATAAAAAACTAGACATCCAAGATAAGTAAAAGGAAACGTACACCCACCACAATAGGTGTGTTCTCATGAATATAGAAAAAGCTTTTCTCTTTATTGATCATCTGCTTTGATACACCTTCATATTTACACAAGACCATCATCATTCTATAAGTTGAATATATGTACCCAGATCCAAATAAAATGGTGTCATTAGCATATGATAAGTGATTAATCTGTGGACTCCATTTGGGTTAACCAAAATCAATATATTTTTCATCCGTGAATAGTTGATTAAGGCTTCTTGACAAGACCTATGAAGCAATGATAAATAAAATAGGGTACAAAGGGTCCCCTTGTTTTACACCCCTAGTTGACTGAAAAAAGCCATAATCTTGACCATTTATCAATACGGAATACCAATTACTGCTAATCAACCTCCAAACCATATCAATCAAAGTTTCAGAAAAACCAAATTTCCTTAGAACTTTTGTAATAAAAATCTAGGAAACTATATCATAAGCTTTAGACATATCTAGTTTAACAACTACATTATGATATTTATTCCTCTTGTTGATATCTCTTATAATTTTCTGTGTCAGCAAGACATTTTCAAAGATACTCCTGCCTTTGACAAAACCGGTCTGGTTTGGGGAGATAATCTGAGGAATGAGATTTGTCATTCTTTCCAAAATCAGTCTAGAGAATACCTTATTGATAAAATTACTAAGACTAATAGGTCTCAAATCCCCCATTTGTTTCACAATTTTTTTTTTTAGTGATCAAAACCAAATTAGTGTGAGTAATAAATTAGGGTAGAGAATAACCACAAAAGAAAGTCTTCACCATCCTATGCACATCCACACCAACTATGTCCCAATGATGTTGATAAAATATCCCTAAAAATATATCTGGTCTACTGGCACTATCACCACTCAAATCAAAGGCCACTTGTTTAACCTCATCCATAGTAGGCATCCTTATCAAATCCTCATTTTGTACATCAATTATAAGTGAGGGAATGCAGCCCAGCATACTATAATCCCTTTCAAATAGATCTTCTTTGCATTGTTCTTCATAGAAGGACACAGCTTCAGCACCAATATTTTCCCCCAAACTGATGGTATCACCTTGTGCAGTTTGTATTTTAATGACTGTCAATTTTCTCCTCCTTTCATTAACATAAAAGTGAAAAAATTTAGTGTTTCTGTCTCCCTCTCCATACCATTTCATGTCAGCCTTCTGTTTCCAGAAATCTTCCTTATAAGCATAAAATTTTCTAAGTTTCGTATTAATCTTACTTAATTCTTCTCTATTGTCTATGGAGGGATCCATCTCCAATTGGATTTCCTTTATTTTAACTTGATCTTCCAGTATAGAAGCATTCTTAAATATATCCCCAAAAGTCACCCTAAACCACTTGGCTAAGGCTTTTTTTTACTCTTTTAAGCTTAGCATGAAATTCAGTAAATAGATCCCCCAACAAAATCAACCATCCAGTTATCTGTCAGTGTTTGCTTAAAGTTATGTTGTCTGACCCAAAAATTCAAAATTTTGAAAGGTTTTTTAATAAGCTCCTCTTGTGAATTACACACCACATTTAAAGAGGCATGATTCGAACCTTGTCTAATCAGGTGATGGACCTCACTTGATGGTAAAAATTGCATAAATTCCTGATTTACCAAGACCCTATCAAGTCTCTTGAAAATACATTCTATTTTGACTCTACCATTCCACCAAGTGAAGTTACTCCATTTGTACCTTAATTCATTCAAGGCACTGTTGGAAATATAGTCAGTCTAATCTTGGGATTCAGCATTAGAGAAAGGTAGCCCTCCCTACTTTTCTTCCTCAGATAAAATAACATTAAAGTCCCCCCCACCAGCAATGGTACTTGAGTTATTTTCCCAATGTCTTAAATTTTCTTCCATAGTTCCAGTCTCTCTGCAACAATACACCTAGCATACACAACAACGATCTTAAAATCCACTTGATTGTAGGTGAAATTGAGAGACACTTGCTGCCCCAAATCCCTGATGTTTTGGATAATCCACTTTTCTCTCCATAAAACCTAGATTTTAGATGTATTATTACAATATGCTTGATGGAAGCCCAATCTTCTTTTAGCCATTTCTAATTCCTCCTCTCCTTGAAAAGGTTCTATTAGTGCTATTAAAGGGTATAATGTCTTCTATTTAGGTTCATCAGTCTTTCAAAAGTCTTTTGAGACTTCACAGATCTGATGTTCCAAAATAGCATCCATCATTGATCACTATCAACAATCTTATCCCTACTCATTGTTTTAACTTACAAAGGAATCTTTGTTTGTCCCCTTTTTGCCCCACTTTTCAAACTCTCTATCTGCCTTGGAGACAAATCACCCTCTCTAGCTATATTATTTATATTCTCATTAATATCCTCATCCTCTTCAGCATCTCTTACACTTTTGTTTTCTTGTAGGGACATATCATGTTGATCTGTGGGATCCTCATCAATTATGTTCCCATCCTTCTCCCTATCTTTTTCAAAGGATCCATATGTTTTATTTTGAATTGACACCTAACTATGTTCTCTGGAAACATCCTTTTTTTCTTTATTGGATGATCCTATATTAGGCACCTTATCATCAACTTGATCCAACACTCTCTTATCATGATTATCTTCCTGATTCATATTATTTGTTCCTTGCTCCTTTTCTCCCTGACTGTGTTCTCTCCTATTGTGTGTAGATTTTTCTCCCCCGTTATCTTTAATAGTCATTCCTTTATTTTCAACATCTATTTGCTCCTTTTCTTTCTTGTCAACAAACTTTTCCTTGACCCACTCTTTAGTAGTAAGTTTCTTAGGTTGTGTTATGACATCGTTCTCTTTGCCCCTTTTCTCTATCCCTTCTTTATCTTCCAATGCCCCAAATTGGTTATTTGTTTTCACCCTAGCTTTCTGTGCATTCCAGAACTGAGTTGTTTTGCCTTTCCCCTACTGCTAGTCATTATCGTTCATATTTTTATTCCTTTGTTTTCTTGCTATCTCAGTCTCGCCAAATTTTAATTCTCGGGCATTTTCCACTATAGACTTTATTTTATCTTTCCTTCCTCCTTTTTTTAGTGCCATCCCTTTTTTGTGTACAATTCTGGATGAATTACATAACATTCCTGTTCATTATATCCCTGAATTTTACAACTATTGAAATATTTTGGGACATGATCATAATTAATATTTATCAATTTTTCCACAATTTCAAGTCTTCTTCCTTAATTCAATGTTAATTCTTTTGGGGAACTCTTTCAGAAGGTCTACTTTAACTTTAACCCTCGCGCAACTAGGTCTAGTTTGGTTTCTAGTTGCCATATCAACCTTTAGTGATTTTCCAACCATTTCTGCTAACGAGAATACAACCTCTTTTCCAAAAAAATCAGGGAGCAGCAAAGGAAAAGAAATCCAAGCAATAGCCATAGTAGTTTCCTCCTCTGTATTGAATAACAGATCCCACTTCAATGTCCTCATTGTATATATCCATGTCTTATGTGTAATGTAAAAAGTTGTCTTAGATAATAATTGATATAGTCCTCAACACAAGACGCCCTTATAAGAATATGTTTATTACTCAGCACCCCAAAATTACATTCTCCCTTTAAGTCACATTGTTTAGGTATGAGCCACCTCAAATCCTGAATGTCATACCACCCAAAAGAAAACTTAGCTATGACAACATACTGTAAATTCTTATTAACGATCATCTGTTCCACCTCTTCCTTTTCCCAAACTATTTTAGGCTCTCCACGTATATATGTCAAAGCTTTCATTGGAATGGGTTTAATATTTTGTTGTGGTGCTTTTAAGATATTTGCATAATTCAGTTTATTATTATTATTGATTGGTTGTGAATAGTAAACGACCCCAGAAGGGGGTTGACCGGCTGATGAGGCTTCCATGGCCACTGGATCTAAGGTGAATCGATAGCAAATTGATGTACAATAGCCTAGGGTTTTGTCTCCACTCGCCCACTCCAAACGGTTGTTTTTAGAATCCAAAAGAAGAGTTCTCCAAGTGTTTCTCTACTATTTTTTCTATCTGGTATGTCCTCTCTTCGTGTTCCTATCATAAAAAAACCCTTAAAACCTATTTATAATAACTAAAATAAAAATCCAAAACAAAATAGGAAAATTGTTGTCAGCAGCTTCTACGGGCTGGGTTACAGGCCATACAAAGATCCATGGCCCGTACCTGGGCTTCGTATTCAATGATCTTCAAAAACTAGTGTACACTTTATGAGACCTTTCTATAGGCTGTGTATAGACTGACTTACGACCCATATAGGGTTTCGTTTGACAACTCCTTAGAAACTTGGCAAAATCTCATCCTCAAGGCATGAAACTAGTCCACAACTCGTACAAATATCTATGGCTCATCTGATAACTCGTAGATACAACTTCTAAAAACTAACCTTTCACAGGATATAACTCACAAAACCTCTCTATGGTTCATAGAAGTATCCCAATCTCGTAGAGTGACTCGTATGTCATCAAAAATTGTAATTCTGCAAAACTTTACCGAAAATCATGTTGACTCCTATAATCCTGCAAAATAAACATAAAAACATATCAAACCCACTAATATCACTTTGAGAACACACAAAATTCTAAGTTTTAAGCATCAAAAGTGATGTATTTTGGCAGCACATCAACACCCTCAACTTAAAATTGTTGCTTGTCCTCAAGTGATGGACTCGATCTACATAAGCAGTATCGCAACACGCAGACCTCAATCTAATGCCATGCTTCATCTCAAAATCAATATCAGATACCCAAACTAACATATCAGTGCATATCAGATAGTCATCAAACAAACCAATGCAAATCTATATATGTGACAGTGCAACTATGACAAGCAAGGTAACCACAGATAAACCACAGTCACTAAAATAGCCTAGAATCAATAGTGTGCTCAAGTGCCCTTACAGAAAGAAGTCTCATATCTCACTCATTATAGTATTTTCAAATTCAATTCTTGGGACTAACACAATCACTCACACTCACAACAGATATTCAAACACCGTGCTCAATATCATGAGCTTGCCCCTATACTCATGACTATGACCTTCAACTATTTTGACTAGGATCACTGAAGGACTTTCTTGGCTTGTAACATAAGCTTAGGGGGCTTTGGTATGATGTTTTAGGAACATAGTGACTAATGGCCCTCTTTGACACTGTGTTATTCTACACTTTTGCCTTACCAACACTGTTATTTTCAACTCTTTCTTCCCTTCTCCTGTTTTAAACTTTTTTGGGTGCCTTATTCAAACTTTTAAGCTCATTGTTTTCTATTTTTCACATTCTTTTCTTTTTAGCTCATCTCTACAATTTTCTTGCACCCACGGCACATTTTTCTCTTTTTTCCATGTCTTACCAGCTTCCACCCCATTTAGTGTGATTGTTTCCTTACACTAGCCACCCTCAAATTAGGTTTTTGGCCTGAGTTGAAGTGCACAATATTCAACCTATGAACCAGTGTCACTTTTGGTAGCCACCCTCAACTTAGGTTTTTCACCTGAATCAAGGTGCATAATATTCAAGGAAGGACCAGGGCCAAATTCAGGATTTCACATTAAAAAAGGCTAGGATACTTAGGTGTTTACAAAGAAAAGGGTACATGTTAAGCTCAAATATTAGGATCAAGGGATAAAAAATGCATTTGGTTGGTTATTTAGGCTAAGTGGCTAATATGAACAACGGTCCAAGATCCTTTCCTAACCAATTCACCTTTCATCTAAGTCAGAGTAACAGGACAAGTTCTGAATTAAACCACAGTATAAGAATTATGCAAATAAGCTCACACACACTTGGCACTAATTACACTATCAACACAGACTCTCAAATCCTATTTTTTTATCATAATTAAACCTCAGCTTATCAGAACAAGCACTTTCAACTAATGATTTCACATGGTTGTTAGCAAACTACCTAACACAAAATTTGATGGGTATCAGTTTTTAATAAAAACTAACATATGCCACAGACTTTAGTACAATATGTTACTAATACTACCTGCACATCCTAAATATGTCAGTTCAGCGGAAAATAAATATACTTGGGGAAAGAACACAGGCAAAAAACCTCACAGACTCAAAATTTGGGATAGTTTTAGGTATTGGCTACTCAGACTGCACCGAGGCCTATAACTACCCACACCCCATCAAAAAAGATTTGCATTGTCATCAATGCATAAAATATATTAAAATTAAAGCATAGGGGTCAAAAAAGAACATACTTGGGTGCCTAAGCGCCAGTCTATGATTGTGTCTGACCACCCTCAATCTGCCTGGTGGTCTCTCTACGATAGCAGCATGTCCGGAGAGTCCAACACCGCTCACTCTATCAAGCTCATGAGCCTGCTGGCTTGCTCATCTACAATGGAGCCCCGTCTACCAGCCTCAAACTTTTGCATCTCTATTGACTTCGCCTCTCGCCTCAATATGTTTGGATCATCATCCTCAAGACAAGGCCTCTTCCCGAGGGCACAGAGCGGTGTCTCCTTAGGAGAAAACAAATCAACAACTGCCTCAGTGGTGTCAGGCAGAGGAAGCATAAGTGGTGTTGAAGCTGCTACCTTTATCTCGGCTCAAAACTACTGGATCTCCTCTTGAATAGTTATCAAATCAGTAGGTTGCGTTGAACTGAGGCTTTGCTCTACTCGCCTCTCAAACGCATCTATGTGGTTATGTACCTGTGTAAGCCTTTGTTGAATGGTATCCATTCAACGCATCTCCATATGCTTCTCAGCCTATGAAATAATCTAGCAAACCCAAGGCCTGATCTGTTGTAATAGCAAAGTCAACTGAGACTCAACGTGAACCAGTCACTACGCCAGAAACTTAATAGATACCACAGACACGTATACCATGCTAGTGGCAGAAGGCTGTGTAGGCACTGTCTCTGGTGTAGGAGTAGCAGATGGTAGAGTGGGGCCCATATCTCTCTTAGACTCTGTATGTGGGGGCCAATCCATATCTGGAGCAGTAGTAAAAGTCGAAGGCTCAGATGGTGGTGCTGCGGAGAATATCTCAGGTATGTGCACTAGAGCGTATGGTGCTCACTGGAGTGCCATCAGATTCTCATCAGCCTTAGTGCCATCAGATTCTCATCAGCCTTAATAAGGTTGACATCTAGCGTCCTCTACACCTCGATAAGATTTTCAACCTGGTGAAGAATCTCTACCCCCGCTGCTATACATAAGTGGTATATCAATCACGGGAAAGGGATAGAGATGGACCTCTTCAGGGTCGCCTCATGGATTTGCTCCACTATCAGTCGGGCCCAATCTATGTCATAGCCAGCCAAGATGTTGGTAACCAATACTGTGTGATCCAGTGTTAAGGTATTATCTACATGTGTAGGCTGGATCTGCAAACGCACTACAACCCACCAAAATTTTCCTGTGTTGAGTGCAGCCTTCACGATTGTTGATGATCTAGAAACCCAGTCAAGGTCTTATCCCTACTCAACAATGTGATCAGTAATCTATCTCATCAAAGTGGCCCTAAGGGTTGTATCTCTAGTCAATCCCCGATCCTTTGTTTGGCTCAATCTGTAATCATGCTCCACTGTGGACATTGGAGCTTTGTATTGAGGACCAAACAAGAACCGACGAAGGGTAGCCTTTGATATGTCAACTAAAACTCCTCATACCATTATCTATGTAATTTGGGGCTGAGCGAGAAATCTCTTCCATTTGGGGGTCGACTCCATAACAGTGGCGGCATAGGAAGCATAGAACTCTCGAACCATGGTCGAGGAGTACTTCCCCGATGGAGTTATCGTTCACTCTAACCTGTAACAGTTCATGGTGTCCCAAAGCCCTAGGATACTGTCAAGCCCAGCAATAATAATCTGAGATTCCTCAAATATTGTATGGGTCTGTTAGTCCCACTCATCATGATGGAGATCATCTCGGTATATGGTTTGCATGTCCCGCACATACCACCTGCTACTCAAAGCATCTGGAGGTGAAGATGGTGTTGGTGGTGCCAGGGTGGACTTCGCAGCCCCTGAATCTGATTCCTTGTCTGATCTGGAGCCTGACCCCTCTCCAGAGGAGATCATCTTAATAGAGTTGCTCTGTCTCTCACCTCCCTCGTCAGACTAGGAGGCTGAGTACCTATGGCTAGTGTGCGAGTAAGCAATGTTTATCTAGTAGTTACTTGAGTTTTTCATAGCTCAACTCCCTCATATACATGGATGCCAATCTCCTCTATTGATCTACTAGCCTCAAACTTAGTCGGCTCATCTTGTAATCAGTCCCGCCTAGCCCATATCTCATCTCTCTTGGGTCAGGGAGCCATAGTACCTAAAATTACACCATTAGCACAGTTGTTAGTCCCACTAGTACAGGCAAGCAAAGCAAATAGTTCTAGAAAAAAAATTGCAACAGGACCTACGAAGGCTCGTCTACAAGTCGTAGAAACAACTACAGTCCATAGAAGGCCCTAGTAGGTGGCAGGGTACAGTAAAACAAGTTACTAGAACTACACCTATGAGACTAGGTATGGCTCATAGAACCAACTACGAGTCGTAGACTGAGTCGTAGGTGTGGTTCCAAAGTGAACTTTTACAGGCATAGAACCTACGAAACTATGTTACAAGTCGTAGTCTAAACTATGACCCATAAATGGTTTCATCTGATGGAATCTCAAAAATTTCCCAAGTGTTGGACTTACTCACGAGGGGAAACTACGGCTCGTGGACTAGTCCATGGGCCATAGAAGACCCTCATGTTGTAAAGAATATAGCAGCTTAGGTTTTTCTAAGTCCATCAAACGAGTTCCAACACAAAATCATCAACAAGGCAAAGCAATCATAAAGAATATTGAAGCATTAATTCACACTCAAACAATTCCACCAGTTTAGCCCAGTACCCCACATGTGTTAACTATGAGACTACTCTGTCAAACAACAATCTGCACATTCACAAAACATTCCAACCACCCTTTAGACAATTAAAATTTATGTGATCATTCTCACACACGCAATCACATGCTAATTTCTAACCAAATATTGCAATTCACTTCTAATGACATGTGACTACATATTTTAAAGCAACGACATACAAACATAACATGGCCAATTGTATTAAACATAACTTTTGGCACATACATATATTCTAAGGGCGGCTCCTCAATTAGTTTCAAGTGAGTATTAGTTCACATGCATAGGCAACACCTATTTTGAGCACAAAAACCTCGGAATACCATACCCCACAACATTCCATCCTGATGATACAAATTGTGGTGATATATGAAAATTTAAAGTTCAGAACATACTAGATTTTGCTCAAAGAGTTGAGAAATTGAAAGAGAAAGCCAAGATAGGTGAAACCTTAGGTGGTCGGAGCTCACCAGAATTTTGTCAGAAAGTATGGGGATCGGTCGGACGATGGTCGGAGATATGGGGGAAGAAGAAGGGTTCGGGTATTTTGGGGAATTTAGGCAAGAATGTGGGTACTTAATTTGCCCCTTTTTTATATTATTGACTGGGTCTGGTAATGATTGGGTCCAGGGGTTACGAAACCCCAACTACGGACCGTAGAAGATTCTACGATCCCTAGAACATGGTTTTGTAGTATGCCTGAACCCTAGTTTAAGAGATTGGCCTCACAGACCCATCTACGAGTCATACATGGACATACGACTCATAGATTTGGTCATAGAAGCCTCCAACACTTAGAAAGTTTTAAGAATCTTACCTGGGTTCCACGAGCCCCATTCACGACTTGTAGTTGTTTCTACGGGTCGTAAAGTTGGCTCGTGGACTGGAGTGCACAATAATTTTCTTACTAAAGGCATTCTACGAGTCAGTGTATGAGTCGTGGTGTGAACCACAACTTGTAGAACTGGTCGTAGAACCTCTTTTTGTCTCTTTTCAACCCTGGTTTGCTAACTTAGCCTTGTTCATGCATATCCTTCACAGAACAAATTGTTACCCTATATGCCACCATTTCTCAAGTCAAAAATTACAATTTAAAACAAGAAAATTAAGCTACCTACAAGTCCAGAAAGCTAAAAAAACAAAATATTGTTACATCTAATATCTTGGGTTGCCTCCCAAGTAGCGCATGATTTATTGTCGCGGCACGACTTGGATGACTTGGTTACTCAACCTTCACCAAGTGCCCAAACTTCTATCTTCAAATCATTGAGACTCTTTATGGATTAACAAATATTGAAGACAACTTTTTCATCATTCAATCAAAACTTGAGTTGGCTTGATTCCATATCCACCAATGCTCGCCCAGTGGCTAGGAAGGGTCTTCCCACGATGATTGGGATTTCAAAGTCAACTTCGCAATCTAGGATCACAAAGTCCATGGGGAATATGCATTTCTCTACTTTGATGAGAGTATCATATAATATCCCCATGGGCTTCATCACTATTTTTTCATCCATCAACAATTGCATGTTCATCGGAGTAAGGGCTCCCAAGTGTAGGTCCTTGAATATTGCAAGAGGTATCAAATTGATACTGGTGCCTAGATCGCACAATGCCTTTGTGAAATCAACATCTCCAATGGTGCAGGGTATGGTGAATGCTCCAGGATCTTCTCTCTTTTGTACCAAAGACCTTGTTGCTATTGCACTACAATGTTGCAGTTCTTGGGACAACGTTTGGCTCACCATCCTCTTTTTAGTTACCAGGTCCTTCATAAATTTAGCATACCCAAGCATCTTCTCCAATATCTCTATGAGAGGGATGTTGATAGTAAGATGCTTTAACATGGAGAGGAAGTGTTGAAACTTACCATCCTCCTCCTTATTTTTGAGTCTCTGAGGGAAAGGAGAGGGAGGTCTAGGTATGAGTTTCAACTTTTGTGGCGTCACTACCTCTTTGCTCACCCCATCCTTGGCACTAGAATCTCTAATATCTGCATCCTTGCTATTAACCATATCTTCACAAACCTCATCATTATCAACTAGCATCGGTGGGTCAATGGTCTTCTTGCCACCACATGTCATCACTCTCATACACTGTCCCTCATTCTTTGGATTTTACACTATATTTTTGGGCAATGTATCTTTCTAACGTTGGTTCAATTGAGTTGATATTTGACAAAACTGTTGCTCCAGCTGCTTGATAGCAATAGAATGAGACTCAATCTTTTAATTAATGTTGTAGATGTCAGATTTCATCCCCTTCAGCGTCTCATCCTTAGTGTCAGCCTTCTTCATCAATCGATCAAATATCTCCTCAATTCTCGAACTACCAACCCTAGAGCTACGATTGTGCGGTGGAATATATGCTCTACTCTTATAACCATCTCTACGACCCCAATAAGAATCTCTATCCTAGCCCCTATTCTTGTCATAGTATTTGCTCGGTTGTTGTCTCTGAAAGCGCCATTACTGTTGAAGTTCCGACCTTGGTTTTCTTATCCTTGGCACCAATAGTTCTAATTGGACCCTTGGGCGTTGGTCTGGAAACCCCCCATCTAATAAGTGACAAAGTAAGTATCCTCCTTATAGTAAGGCTCCTCGTATATGGGTGCTCGTGGAGGTTGATAATTAACTGTATTCACATGTTCCGGATTCTACTTCATCAACAACCCCACATTAGTACTAATCCGAGTCAGCTCTTGCATCACATCCTCGTTTGTTTGTGACTTGGCCAAATTAGTACTAACTGAGAAAGAGCTTTTAGTTGTCGAGTTATCTTTGGTCCCCCTGCACAGTTCGTCTTGACCACTCCCAACAACCACTAAGCTATAACTAGAAATGGCCAATCTAAAAATGAGCCTCCCATGATAATGTCAACGACAACTTGATTGTTTTCGTCTAAGGCTCGATAAAAGATTTCCACCAGAGCATCATCTACAATCTTGTGGTCAGCGACACTCCTCAGGTACTTTGTGAACCTCTCCTATGTAGTACTGATCGAATTACTAAGCAACTGCTCAAAGTTATTGATTTGATCCTTCAACTTTAGCTTCTTCGACCTTAGAAAGAACCTCTCCAAAAGGGCCTTCTACATTTCTTCCCAACTGGTAATTGAAATCTATGGGAGCTCAGATAACCATAGTATCATGTCACCTGTTAGAGACAATGGAAAGACACAAAGCCCAACGACATCCATAGATAAATTTTGGTTTCGCATCATTGTCTTATAGATAAAAATGACATTGTGTAGATGGTTATGTTGATCCTCTGATGGTAGGACCATGAACAATCCTCTATTTTGTAGCATTTGAAGTAACCCACTCGAAATAACAAATTAAGTCATCTGATCAATGAGGTAACATAATAGCTCTGGTAATATCCACCACCATAGGGCAAGCCTATATTGATTCGACGTGTTAGCTGCAGCTTGAAGATCCTATGGTGGTAGATTCACATCCTCAAGTGGTGGTGGGTTATTATCATTGTTTGCATTCAGTGTTGCATTCACTGCCTCATTAGCAGGGTTGTTTTCGTTGTTATAGGATATTCTTCTTAGTGTTTTCAAAATTTCAGGGTCAAACGGAGTCAAGGGATTGCCTCGACTTTGAGTGTTTTTGCATACACTATACTTGTATGTTGTATTAAGGAAAAATAATAAGAAATGTAAAATGAGTGAAATAAGGATTAATTCCCAAATTACTCAAATTAAACCAGTCTAAAGCCGTATTCCCTGACAACGGTGCAAAAATATTGATGTCGCTCAAGCTACACCTCTGTTTTGAAGGTTTAAGTAGTTGTTGTCAAGATATATACCCTAACTAAGGTTAGGGTCGAACCCTCGGGGAATATGGTTAGAACTGCAGTAATTATGAGAAGGTCGAATGAACTAACCTACTTATATCCTGAAAAAGGAGGAGGAGGTTGTAATTACAAGAAAATAAACCTATACTAGCAGCAAGTGTTGTGAAATCAGTAGAAGAAGTAACTAGGGTATTGTGTTCCCCATGAATTCCTAACTCGATATCACCAGATAATCATAATCTTTTTTATTTTTCAACATGAAAATGGTAAGTTAAGTTTACCAAACCCTTTGATCCAGGCGAGAGGTAAATTTCACTACATAATTTGATCTATCCACGCAGTGTGACATTACTAACCCTTACCTATTGTTCCAGTACAACCTCCCCTAAATCCAGTTTGGTTGATTAGACGAGAAGGATCACATCGAATCCTGTTGATTAACATCTTTTCCCATTCCTTACCATCTTGATCTAGTCGATAAGAATTAAGGTAGGTTCTAACGTTGGCCACTGTTAAAAAGCATTCATAATAAAAAGAATCAATTAATACATGCATGCACACTTTCTAATTATGAATTATCTAATTTTACCTTGTTAGTTCTTCCTGGTTACCACAACCCTAGTTGTGGATTTAGCTATGCATAATCATTGTAGATAAAGAAATCATGTTAATAAATAGCATAATTAATCACTTACAATGATGAAGTTAAGACAAGAAAATCCCAATCTTCACCCAAGAAATCACAATATATTAAACCAATGTAAAAATCACAAAAAAAGAGTTCACCAAGTGTTTTTCTACTATTTTTTCTATCTGGTACGTCCTCTCTTCGTGTTCCCTTCATAAAAAACCTAAAAACCTATTTATAATAACTAAAATACAAATGTAAAACAAAATAGAAAAGTTGTCGTCGGTAGCTTCAACGGGTTGGGTTACGGGTTGTACCTCCATAACCTGTACTCGGGCTTCGTGTTCTGCTATCTTTAAATATTGGTGTACACTCTACGAGACCTTTCTATGGGTCGTGTAAAGACTTATGACTCGTATAGGGTTTCATCTGATAACTCCTCAAAAACTTGGCAAAATCTTATCCTCAAGGCATGAAACCAGTCCACAGCTCGTATAAATATCTACGGCTCGTATAACAGCTTATGGATACCACTTCTAAAAACTAGCCTTTCACAGGATCTAACTCATAAAACCTCTCAACAGTTCGTAGAAGTATCCCTGGCTCGTAGAGTGTCTCGTATGTCATCAAAAACTACAATTCTGCTGAACTTTACCAAAATCATTCCAACTCTTTTAATCCTGCAAAATAAACATAAAAACACATCAAACCCACTAAAATCACTTTGAGAACACACAAAATTCTAAGTTTTAGGCATCAAAAGTATTATATTTTTGTAGAACATCGCTAAACTATCTTGAAACACTAGCCAACGTGAAGCGGAAATGGCAAGGAAATGATGCCAAATACAACTCGCCGACTCAGTTGGTGAGCACGATCTAGCTCGCCAAGTTTTCTAGAAAGTTTTGGTCGAAGTTGTGTAACAACCCAAAAATTTTCAAAATCTACTTATGGTTAGAATTCTATGATGTACTACAAGCCATGTATGAGTTTTGGTGGCCACGAGATGAGTTTAAGTGGCCAAATGCAAATTGGGCTAGAAAGTGGCCTAGAGGGACAGTTTTGACAGTCAACTTCAAATAGTCATAACTTTTGATGTAGAATGAACCATGT
This sequence comes from Solanum aculeatissimum, assembly GCA_038996855.1. Lineage (NCBI taxonomy): Eukaryota > Viridiplantae > Streptophyta > Magnoliopsida > Solanales > Solanaceae > Solanum > Solanum aculeatissimum. The sequence continues at coordinate 33,776 of JBCEWC010002441.1, forward strand.
GAGCTACAACATATAGAACTGATTCTCATTTCGTTATATTTGCAACAGAAGTAGTTTCACTCAATTTGGATATCGGATGAGGGCGATATGGCCCAAACAGTGAGACTGTCTAAAATTCAGAAACCATTGGAGATAGGCTCAGAAAAATGGCCAAGGACATTTACACGGACCGTTGAACTTTGAACGGTCCATTTAGTACCTCATGTGATGTTCCATTGACCTTGGGGAGGCCTGGAACCACCCCTAAGCCAAGTCCAAACCAACGGAATCTTGAACGGACCATTTGACACCAAACGGCCCATGTACTGCCTCGTAGAGTGAGGCAGTAGCTTGGCCAAGCCAAGGCTGATAGTTTTGAGTCTAAGTATGGTTTGATGGTAGGTTACACGGCCTGTCACAAGTTGAATGGATCGTTTAGTGGTCCGTTAAATGTAACAGAATGTCCTCTGAGAGTTTCGTGGAAACTTTGGCTAAGTGCAACTTGACGGTCACTTGAACGGTCCGTGTGACCATTTGATGGCACTGTAGCAGCCATTTGGGTGCTGTGTTCAGTGAGAAAGTCCAGTTTATTAATGGTATTTCGTGATTTAACGTTTCCCTAAGCCCCCTTTTAGTCCCTTAAGGTATCCTAAGCCCCTTAATCATCCCCCAAACCCTATTTCATCCATTA